>CM071948.1:14304882-14499882 GCA_036784905.1 Acrossocheilus fasciatus
TGAAGAGAAACTTTAGAATCCTTATTTGCATGGAAACATTTCAAATTTATGATGCAGTGATGTTATATTCCTTTAACGCAGTTCAAATTTTCCCTAAATTAGATAAGCATGCAAATCGCCTTCAGCCCGATGGTATTTGATCATGTTTTATTTACATTCGTTTTCGCTAGATTACGATGCTTGTGGATACAACAATAATGTCCAACAGATCCTCCATCATTGGTTCTGTTACCAGGTGCTTGTCTAAATCAAAAAAGTTGATAACAGCAGCCACATTTTTGGCTTTATTGAATAGTTTGTCTAAAAATGACCATTTGTCGGCTGTCTTTATTCACCTATAGCAATGCAACAGGTTGAGGTCAATAAAATGTTTATAATGGTTTCTCATGCTAAAAAATACAGTACAAATAATAATATTATTACCATTTAAAAAGAAGTAATTTAATATGCATATAGTTAATGTTTTAAATTAAATGTATTCCTGCGATTGCAAAGCTGAATATTCAGTAGTCATTACTCTAGTCTTCAGAGTCACATGATCCTTCAGAAATCATTCTAATATGCTGATTTGATGCTAAACATTTGTGCTTCTTAATTTTTTTTTTTTAAGTTTATTTGAAATTGAAATATTTTGTAACATTATAAATGTTTTTACTCTCACTTTTAATCAATTTAGTGCATTCTTGCTGCATAAAAGTATTAAGTTCTTTCCAAAAAAAAAAATAAAAAATCAGTATATTTAGCAGAATGCCCAACCAGCAACAGCAGAGAGTTACCAAAAAAAGAATCAGTAAAGCAGTCCATACTGATATTTTGTTATTTGCATATTAAAACCGGCTACTAAATATCTCCTTTTGTGTTCCACTAAAGAAACAAAGCCATGCAGGTTTGAAACAACATGAGGGTGCGTGAATTATCATGGCTGCAATGTCAATCAATGTCTGCTGTTATAATTTTTACCTTCAGATTTGATCAGCGTATGGCCCTTTAATTCTGCTGTGAATGTGCTGTAATTCCCGTGTGTGTGAGTATTCGGTGGCAGCTGAACAGAGGCAAAGTATTAAACAATAATGTGCAGTCTTTTGCCTGAGGGGCCAATGGTGAGACTGCGCCATGAGCGAGAATTTGTGATCTAATTTAGGGGCAGTGAGGCGTTGAGTCTCCTCTCTGCGGACTTTTGGCTCCCTATACCACTCCATTTGCTCTTTTTTTTTTTAGACTGACCAGCCCCTCAAAACTTTTCCAGAGCAGTTGACCCAGGGCAGCAGAGCCCTTCCAAAGAATAGACAGGCCTTTGGCATTTCTTGGCATAGTGCAGATGTTTGATGTTAAAGTGAGTCCTGATCAGGAACATTCAGATTCTGCAAAAATTGCTAATTAAATTAATTTTTATGAATCAGTTCCTATCATCTATCTATCTATCTATCTATCTATCTGTCTGTCTGTCTGTCTGTCTGTCTGTCTGTCTGTCTGTCTGTCTGTCTGTCTGTCTGTCTGTCTGTCTCTGTCTGTCTGTCTGTCTGTCTGTCTGTCTCTGTCTGTCTGTCTGCTTATTTGTTTAACAATGCATACATTGAATAAAAAGCTTAATCAACTTACTTTTTTGTTTGTTTGTTTGTTTGTTTCATTGCTTAGCCCTACTGCTGAAAAATCGGTGTGCCTGTTTCATTATTATCAGTCATATGAGTCCGAAAAAACAGATTTGGCATATCAGAGCAAAAATACCAAAATATTTCTCAGCATGCAGAGGTGATAGAGAAAATTGCATAAAAAGAGCCCAGGGATGGTGTGCAGGGCTGAGATTTCAGAGACAGGGCTGAAAGATTGAAATGTCAGATATGAGTCAGAACCGCCAACCACAAAAAGAGATCAGGGCACTCGCACACAGAAGACAGAAAGACTATACTTGGAAAGATCCAAATTTCCTAGCCCACACACAGCGTGTTATGAGTTAAATCCTGTTTTATTGATAGGAGGGAAAAGGACTTTTCAAATCAAAATGTTTTCCACAAGTTGTGTTTTTCAATGTGCAGTGCCTTTGCCTGGAGTTCAAAGCCCTTTTGAGCTCAAAGTGCTGGGTAAAAACAGGTTTTTTTGTTCTGTTAGTCCAAAAAAAATATGGCATAATGATCTGTTTAAGGCAGTGCTGACCTTTAAAACTTCACCTCTACAGTAAGTGTGACCTCCAGCACACGAGCAGCTCCTCTGAACTGATTCTTCTGGAAAGGTGAGAAGAAGACGGGGGTTTTATAATGTCAATAGGTTTGCTCTTGATCAGATATATCTCGCGTTTGGTTGTTTCTAGCGGGATTGTGGACCACATTTTTAATTTCTGAGTTGTGTTATTGTATGTAATGTTTTTTATTTTAATGTATATTTTATTTTAATCAAACATACAAACCTCATGATTCTCAATGCAGTCACTCCAAGTCCATTTACTAGTTCAGTTGTGCTCAGAAAGACAAATGGTGTCATCTAGTGGTGACCTGGTGGTATAACAGCTGCAACATACACATTCTTCACTGTGTGCATGAAATCTGCTGGCTGGGAATCTGACGAGGCTGTGTGCTGTTCCACAGATCATCACACAGAAGTACAGTCGGTTCTCATGGGTGGCAGAGCTGATCCAGATCTTCATCACCATCAGTATAACCGTGAGCTTCCTCGTGATGGGCACAGCCATGAAGCACACCAGTGAGTTTTTTTATGAATATAAATCCTAATATAAAGTAAATAAAGATGAAATAAAAATAAATAATCTGTAAAAGAGTTGATCAGTCGCCATGCAGTAGCAAACCCTGATTTAGAAGAGTATTCCCGCTGGTCTGCTCATTGAATGCCAGTCGTTAGTGTGTCCTACACATGATCAAGGCCTCCGCTGGAGGTTGTGTGTCCAGTCCTGACTCTGACTGCTCTTGGCTCGGTTACACTGCCTGCTGCATCTATCAGAGAGGCTGAAGCCTGTTTCTGGGCCCAGTCCAGCAAAGCTCTCAGCAGAGGGTGTCAGTGTGAATTATGTCCAACCCATGGCTCACCACGGTATGAATTCAAATAGCCTCTGTAACACATTACAGTGAGTTGCATGTGACACATTCCATCTGTTAATGTTGAGTGAGTGTTATCTTGTATCTGGCTATTAGTTGCTAGTGTGAAACAGTATTGTGTAGGAAGAGATTGTATGAAGTAACTATGATGCTGCAGAGCAGGTTAATTGAAAAGACTAATTATTCTTAACTTGAATAATGAGATTAAGGTCAGAGAGAGAAATGTAGCCATGGACTAATTATTACCTGGGATATTGTTTTCAGATACAAAAGATCCCACAGGTAAATATATCAAAACTAAATTTTTGATTAGTAATATGCTAATATTATAATATAATATTAATATTAATAATAATTAGTAATAAGATAAGGACTTCATTTGGACAACTTTAAAGGCAATTTTCTCCATTTTTTTTTTTTTTTGCACCCTCAGATTCCAGGTTTTCAAATAGTTGTATCTCATCCAAATATTATATATCAAATATCATATCCCAACAAACCATACATCAATGGAAAGCTTATTTATTCAGCTTTCAGATTATCTATAAATCTCAATTTCGAAAAATGTACCCTTATGACTAGTTTTGTGGTCCACGGTGACATATTTTTGTGGAAATTATGATACTTTTTTTTTTCAGGATTCTTAGAAAGTTATTTGAAATATTAAGAACTTTTACATTGTTAGAAAAATTTATGTCAGTTTTGAAGAGTGCATGTGTGTATTACATTTACATTTATTCATTTAGCAGACGTTTTTATCCAAGGTGACTTACAATTTAGGAATACAATAAGCGAGTCATTATAAAGAGGCAAATAGACACAGGACGTGCTTGCAATACAAAGTTTCAGGAAAGTAAAGTGTCTTTTTTTTTTTTTTAAGATGAAGTCAAGTGATGACGGAAGAGATGAGTTTTCAGGTGCCGCTTGAAAATTGCAGGAAGTTCATTCCACCAGCCAGGAACGGTGAATGAAAACGTTCTGGAAAGTGATTTTGTGCTTCTCTGTGATGGCACCACTAGGCGTCGCTCACTCGCAGATCTCAGACTTCTGGAGGGGATGTAGATTCTCAAACTTGAACTTGATGCGAGCTGCAACCGGGAGCCAGTGCAGGGAGATAAAGAGAGGTGTGACATGGGCCCTTTTGGGCTCGTTGAAGACCAGTCGTGCCACTGAATTCTGAATCATTAAGGTTTGATTGTGCATGATGGAAGTCCAGCTAGAAGCATTGCAGTAGTCCAGTTTGGAAATGACAAGGGCCTGGACAAGAAGTTGCTGTGTAAGGAAGGTCCTGGTATTTCTGATGTTGTGCAATGCAAACCTGCAAGATCGAGCAGTTTTTGCAATGTGGTCTTTGAAAGTCATCGAAGATGCACCAAGATTTCTGACCGAACATTTGAAGTACTAAAATAACTCAAATTAATTTTAAAAATATATTTCAAAAAAACTATATAGACCAAAAAATGTCAAATGTCAATAAAAACGTTAAAAATTAAAGGGAAAAAAAATATATATATATATATATATATTGCAGCGCTAATTTCTTGACCCAACATGGCCTCTGCTTTCAGTCGATGGGCTCGCCGGCTCACACTGGACGGAGAACGCTGAATGGATGGCGAGAACCAGTGCGAGGCTTTTGCCCCGTAGCTCACAGTGGAGGACTTCAGGCCAGAGCTTGCAGCACTACAGACGGTAAACTCTGGATTCAGCCCTGGCAGATCATTTCACACACCATTTCTTACAGCTTTACAGCCCGTCACTGCGCACACAGCCAGCATATTCCTCTACTCTGCTAATAAAAAAGGCTTTTGCTGCATTAAAAACACTGGCTTTGATAAATCGCAATAAGTCCCTGCCTCAACAACCTCTCCGCTTTCCCTTCTTCCAGGTTCTTCAGCAGCTTCATGTCCTTTTTGGCTTTCGGCCTCATTTTTGTCGTTTCAGCTTGTGATCCAAAGGTCAGTACTCATTTGAAGCTGATGTTTGGAGTTTATGCTAATAATGTGATGATTCATGTGGATTAGGTTCACATATTTCTTCTTTTATACAGCTGCAGTACATCTCATTAGAGGAAGGATGTGCACAGAATAAATATAACAAAGATTTATCAAGCAGCCACTAGTGATTACAGAGGAAGTAGAATGCATTGATTCCCTAAGTTCAGCCACTGCTGGACGGTTCTACACTGATAAAAAGTCAGTGAGCTTCAACAGGTGGACTGCCAGTTATTATTATGTGAAAAGTGAAAATATTCATTTAACAAAAAACGCAGAATTAAAATAAATTATAGATTAGGCTTAAAATGCAACATGCAACACTTCAGTTATCAGTTATTTATTTTATTTTTTTTATATTTCAGCTAACACTTATTTTAGTCATTTTTTTTTCCCTAAAACTGTTTTAATACTTCTTCTAATTATTGTTAACTAAAACTAACTAAATAAATAAATACTAAAACTAAATACCTAAATACTTGAAACTAAATAAACATTAACTGAAATGAAATAATCTATTGAAATATTTTACTTCAGCTTGAATTACTGAAATAACTAAAACTAAATAAACTCAAATTCATGAAAAAATAGTTGATTATTAACACAGTAAACAAATAACAAATTAATAAACAAATTAATAAAAATGACAATAATAAAAAATAAAAATATATATATAAAGAAACTAATTCAAAATCATAACACAAAATATCAGTGATACTAAAATAACACTGATTTCAACTACCAAAAATGTTTAATAGGTTTAGTTTTAAACTTAAATTTTTAAATAAATAATGTTTTCATCTTATTATCTGTTGCATAGGGGTATTAAAATAAATTAGAAGGCTTAAAATGCAACACACAACACTTCAATTATCAGTCATTTTAGTATTATTATTTGTATATATTTATTGTATATACTCATTAGTCAAAGTTTTAAATTTTTCATTATTTTTATTTTTAATTTTCCATCTGATTTTTAGATTTTATTTCAACTTTATTTTCATTAAGGTTATTATTGTTAACTAAAACAAAATAATAATAATAATAATAATAATAATAGAAACTAAATAAATGTTAACTGAAATAAAATAAACTTTTTTCAGCTAGATGCTAAGATGACATTTGTCATTTTGTTTTATTTTAACTATTTTAACTATTAAACTATTGTTTAAAAATATTACTATATTAACACATTAAACAAATAACAATAACAAAAAAAAAAACTAATAGACTTGACAATAACAAAACATTAATAAAACTCTAACATATAGTAGAATAAAAAAAATAAATTAAAAAAAACCTGATTCAAAATATTAACACAAACCATATCCATGATACTAAAATAACACTGATTTCAATTACCAAATGCAATTTTTAATAGATTTAGATTTCAATTTTAGTTAACAAAAACAACACCGATAAATAACTTTTTACATCCTATTATCTGTTGCGTAGGGATTTGTTGTGATGCTTGACAAAGTGGTCTCCTTCTCCTTGAACACGGAGGTGGGCTTGTTCATCTTCCTCATGCTGAGATCCTCCAGATGCGAGCGTTTCAAGTGAGTAAAGGCATTTGTTCATCTCATGCCCATCCGTCCTCCTGTTTCACCGCTCCTTTCTGTTTCCAGGCATCTGACGGTGCCACTGCCGGCGAGCGAGAGACTCTTCAGGCTCTACTGGCTGCTGCCCATCTACTTCATGTTCGCCGTAGCTTACGACGTCTTCCAGAGCATCCTAGAGATCACTGAGACCGTGGCGCTCATCCTCCGCACTAATTCTTCTCTTGGATGAGAGCGACTGGATATCAGGTGGGACAACATATGCTGCTCATGTCTCTCAGGAACGGACAGTTATTACCTCACACTGTGCCAGTGACCCAAACCAAACACCAGAGGATACACACACTGATCACAGAACCAGCCCAAAATTCATCCTCAGTACTGCACCAGTATAGATCATAAATGTTCTTTGGGTAAAAAGGCCCCTCGTTCACGCAAGCTAAGGCTATTTTTATATCTTCCCACTTCAGTATAATTCAGCAAATTGCATGTGCTCTCAGAGTTAGGAAACATATTTTGATTTCCTCAACAATGCTCAGTGATTAAATCTGCAGTCGTGCCATCAAATCATAGCAACGTTCCAAGAGCTGCTACAAAAAGATCTTTAAGGAAACCATGGGCTGTTATTGCTATCCAGTATATATAATATGTGATTTAACGAGCAGGCCGGAGGTCCTTTGACAAGGAAGAAACCACAAGACATCAGAATGAAATATAGTGATTTGATTCAAGAGGTGCGAGATGTTTATGTATGTGTAGATCACACATCATCCAGGTTTCTGTTGTTTTAATACTCCACTGATTGATATAATGTAATAAAAGATTCAAATACTTTCTTGGCAAGATTCACTTCTAATATGACTAATATTAAACTATCATGGAAAAAGTTCAACCAAAAAAGGGAATTCTTTTGACAAACATATGCTTTAAAAAGTATAGTAATATTTATCTGATTTAATATGACAGGTTTTTTTTTTTTTTTTTTTGAAAGAAAGAAATAATACTTTTATTCAACAAAGATGGTTTATTTCAAATAAATGCTTTTCTTTTGAATCTTCGATTCATTGAAAAATCCTGATTTTGAATATTGGTAAAAATATAGTTCTTGAATGATTTATGAAGAATCATGCGACACTGAAATAAAATTAAGTTATAAAATATATTAAATAGAAACCAGCTATTTTAAATTGTTTTTACTGAATTTTTGATCAAATAAATGCAGTTGATGATCATGAGATTTCTTTTAAAAAAAAGTTGTGTAAGGTTTGTTATAGTGGAAAAGCGCTAGAAAGTTCTTACCTGCCTAAATACATAAACATTTGAATTATTATTATAAAGTAAAGAGAGATCAAGCAATATTAAGCAATGGCCTTACTATCTGGAATCACAAATGTCAAAATAAGTGTGACATGAGTGGTCATAAATATGGATTTTCTTTTTTGGCCGAACTAACTTTTAAGAGTAGTCTCAGTAGTCTGATTTAGCAGCTTGTCAAATCAGGTGAATAAAAAAACAGCCATAATATCAAAATATACTTTATTTTGGACTCCAGATCTGATTCAAATGACAACAGATCAATGCAATGCAGGGGGAATTTTTGCAACCAAAAACATTTGACTGGGGAAACAAAGATCAGGTGTGGGGACATCTGAGAACTCACGGGACTCCGAGTGAGCAAAACTGAGGTCAAAGCTGTACACCCTCAAACCGACCTCCAGTAGTTTTTTGGGGTTTTCTTTTTTCTTTTTTTTTTTTCTTTTTCCTTTTTTTTTTTTTTTTTGCTTATTTACTCTTTTTTTTTTTTTTAATAGCTACAAAGAAATATGAATTACAAAAGTTTTAAAAGAGTACAAAAAGTCCAGGAGACACAGATGCAGTAAGAATAATGATTAGAACCGACACTGAGGAAATGAGGTTGTTGTGGGCAGGCAGATGCTGGGGCAAAGGGCCGACTCCATCACCCTTCTGTTGTCGTAGGCTGTAATAAATAGTGTTCAGATGTTTGTTTTTTTTATCAGTTTCAAATGTCAAAATACGACACCCTTGTTTAAATGCAAGGTTATAGCCTAAAAATATCTCTGTGAGGGACAAAAACAGATTCAGAGAAAGACTTTTGCACTCTGTGACAGTTTTCCCCCTCGATGGTCGAGGCATTGAAAAGCTTCACTGTCTAAACACGGAGAGAAAAACCAAAGCACATTAGTACTGACTGTCCTCATGCAGGCGATAACTGTAAATGAACATCAGCATCCCATTACATGGTAGTGCAGAGAACCCCAAAAATGATATTTGCAAAAGCATTAAAATAATGTCTTTGAGATGTTTCTTCAATGTTCTGTCAACAAACTTGCTTTAGGTTTTGGGTTCTCCAACAAAAACATGCTTAAATTTTATGTTTAGCATAAGAGATCTATAAAAAAAAACAAAAAAAAAAACAAACACTGGAACAGAAAGACAAAATGAATTGTGTGAATGATCCAATTATTAAAACAAAGTACAGAAGTATGCAATTACGCTAATGGGTTTAATTAAAAAAAAAAAAAAAAACCTGTAAACCTAAAGCAAGTCCACATGTATGTCAAACGATCCTCGGAAGCTCAAACACCACATCTCAAACTGAACATAATTGTTGGTGTTCTTTTTAAGGGGAACATTTACCAACTGAATACAGTATGAGCGAACGGATGCATTTCCTGTAGATGTGCATGCCTGTTTTTTGTTGTTGTTGTGGTGGTCAATGTACCTCTTATTTGGGGGAAAAACAGGGTTCGAGGAGAAGAGAAGATTACAGTTACACCATAGCATAAAAAGGAAAACCAAAGAACAAGAAAAAGATTGATTTTTTTTTTCTCATGTCCCCACACTGTTGAAATCACAAAACATCCAGTACCAAAAAGACTAAATATCTTTACTTGTGTCAAACAGAGGAAAACGTGAGTCCTGGAATCATGCTGCTGTGACGTCAAATCAAATGTGCGAAAGAAAGAGGGGGAGGAAAAGAAAACGATGTGTCTGCACACTGAAACGGAAACTACCAACAAAGATTAAAATCCTTTCGTTCGTTTATTTCGATGAGATTGGTTTTGAAGAACAAATAGTAAAATATCTTCCAAATTTGGTACATATACCAGTCTTCTTGTCTTTCTTTCTTCCTCTGTTATATTGTTTTTTTTTTCCACCTTACAAAAGTCATTTGAATGTCTCTGGTTGGAATCACATCCTCTCCGCTCAGCCTGTGGCGTCAGGGTGCTTGTGTTTGTTTGTCTGTAGTGGCTGGCCATGGTTCACTAGGGACTGTAGCAGTTTGAGGGTCAGGGACAGTCATTTTGGCTATGTACACATTCATAGTCGGTCCATGGCTTCCAGCAAGCAGCGCTATTTCCGCAGATCTAATACACAAACCTACAACGAAAGCAAATAAATATTTAATATAGGCATGATCCGTTACCTTTATTTTGAGGTGCAGAGTACTAAACTTGTACTTACAGAGCCGTCTGACGCACTTGCTCCTACTTTGTCTCCTGCTGCATTCCAGCAAACTTCAAAAATGCCCCCTGTCCCCCTGTAGCTATGGACTAAAGCACCAGTCTGTGGAAATGAGAGCGATAAATAGTTCAGATCCAGCTGCATTTGGGCATTCTCTGGATCGGACGGATCAGAGCACCTCCGGTCTTACCTGTGTGTTCCAGATGTGGACACATTTGTCAAAAGAGCCGCTGGCTAGATGGCGTCCGTCAGGGCTGAAGGCCACGCTGTACACGGGCTCCTGGTGTTTGGTTAGTGTGTGGATGCAGATGCCTCTATCTACATCCCAAAGCCGAACAGTGGAGTCAAAGGAAGCACTAGAGGTGTCAGAGAGAAAGAAAAAATAAGCAATCACTTTAGTAATAATTTTATTAAACACCACACATTTTATTAGGGCTGTAACACCAAAAAAAAAAAAAAAAAAAAGGAAAAAAAAAAATTCTGACCAATACTGATAACCAATTATTTTAGTAATTTTTTTTATTTTAAACATTTTAAGGCTGATAACCACAGTAGCTTGTTACTACCATGTGATAAAAAAAAAATTGTGTGGAGGAAAAAAAAAAAAAAAAAAAAAAAAAAAAAATCACAAAAAATGTAAACACAATTACTTACAAATGTAAGATGTAAACTCACAATTCTGAGGAAAAAAAGTCAAAATTGTGAAACAATTGTGAGAAAAAAATGTTACAAAAAGTAAACAATTGTGAGAGAAGCAACAATAACCTTTATTTTTTTCATGGTAGAAAAAAGCTTTTAAAGATATCCAATCAATGGTAATTTAAAAAAAAAAAAAATTATACTATACCAAGTATAAAAATAAAACTGAATAAATAAACAAAAAAAAAGTTAAATGCTACAAGTGAATTTAGCAATCACATTTTTTCAGCAATTCTATTTAACAGTGTTACCTTTGCTGTCATCTAACGTTGAAGAAACACACACACACACACACACACACAGTGGGGGAAAAAAATGATTTGATCCCCTGCTGATTTTATACGTTTGCCCACTGACAAAGAAATGATCAGTCTATAATTTTGCATTCTTCTGGATTTTTTTTGTTGTTATTCTGTCTCTCACTGTTCAAGTAAACCTACCATTAAAATTATAGACTGATAATTTGTCAGTGGGCAAACCTACAAAATCAGCAGGGGATCAAATCATTTTTCCCCACAATGTTTCATTATATATATATATATATATATATATATATATATATATATATATATATAAAGTCTGATATACAGTATACCAGTCTGTAACTACTCACAGTAGCAAATGTGCATGAATATCTTTCCCACAACTTTCATTAATGTAAAAATCTCCAATGCAAAAACTTTCAAAAAGTCTTTCACTTGTTGCTTATTTCCTTAAACTGAACTGGATCTGGTTTCATTTTGAATGTGTACTGTAAGTGTACAGTATATGAAAAGTAGCAGCAGGTGAGTGTGTATTCCTCTACCTGGCCAGCATTAGATTGGCATTGGGGTTGTTGGTTCCTGGACCTGTGGGGCTCCATTTGATAGTGTAGATTTCTTTGCTGTGAGCTTGCAAATCATGAACACAAGTGTCCTGTTTCATACTCCAGATCTAGGACGTTGAAAGAAGCAATTATTTAGACCACCAGGACAGCATTTGCATTATCAAAGCACCTGCTGAAATGTGTACCACAGACTTGCACTCATCTTAGTTCAGAGTCATGTTTTCGTATTGTGCTACTGATAAATAGCATAGCCAGCGTTCTAAGTGGTATTACCTTAAGAGTCATATCATCAGAACACGACGCCAACAGGTTACCAGTCGGATCCCATTTGATTGCATTAACTTCATTCTGGAGACAGAGAGCAAGAGTTTGATATTGATCCTTTTGGCAGACTGGACTTGTAGGAAACGGCGGGACAAGCAGACAGGACTTACTGTGTGTCCTTGGAATGTCTTAATGGGTCGGTCCTGGCCCAGTTTGCACACATGGATGCACATGTCTGTGCTACAGGAGGCAAACGTGTTGTTACTCTGCCAGTCCACGTCCAGAGCGGGTGCTGAGGTGAGAGGGAGAAAAGGCAACAGTGTAAGAGCTTGTCCCCCTCAAAATAGTCCATAATATTATTTTGATAAAGTGGAATCTGTGTGAACCTGAATGAAACGGGAACTGCTGTTTGGCTTCCCCTGTGTGAGCATCCCAAATGATTGTTGTCTGAAGAAAAGGAGGCAATATTAAATCATCTGTGACAGGGTAAAATATAATGCATATTTAAAGGTGACGTGGGTATTAACATGTATTAACTAGAAGATATTTATTTTTCCTGAAGAAGAGAGTGGTGGACGCCTGAGCAGTGCTAATGTTCTATGTCAGGAATTTCCCAAACTTTTTTTTTTTCTTCTAGAAGTATGTAGAGTAAATACCCGGTGAGATATAATATATTAAAGTTAACACTTAAATAATTTAACAACACATTCGCAGTTCTCTGATGTTGGTTAATTGACACTTGACATGCAGGTAATCAAATAAAATATAAAAAAATATATCATCAAATATTTTGGCAAGCATTTTACTTGGGTTTTTATTTTTAAATAATATCTGACATTTTAAAATAAATGATTTTACTTCTGTGATTTAACTATTAGTTTGGGAAACCCTGTTTCAAGATTATTGTTGTTAACTAAAACCACAAAAATATTTTTGTTAATCGAAAAAATAAATAAATGTTAATGATAATAATAAATTATCAAATAATAATATCAGCTAGTTGCCAGGGGCAACCTTTCTCATTTTCATTTAGTGTAACGAAGTACTAAAACTATAATAAATAAAATTAAAGTCTATATAGATATATTTATAAAAAAATGAGTCAACAAATTTTAAATGAAAGTTAAAACAATATTTAAAAAAAAAAAAAAAAAATTCTAAATATTTAATACTATTGTGTCATAAAATAACACTGCCCTGTTCTAGATGATTGTCAGGATGTAGTTAGGTTTTGCTAAGGTATTCTGGTAGTTTGTTGCATGATGCTATTGTTCTTGGTGCTTTGTTACTACACTTTACAGACCGTAGCTTCTTTTCTTTTCTTACCTTATCAACACCAGCGCTGAGGATAAAGTTTCCTTTTTTGTTCCATTTTAATGCGAATATTGGACCTTTATGTTGACCAAGGGTACTGGCCAGATTACCTGTGAACGAACAGTTATCAGTCTGCTGAATGGAATGACAGAGCACAGCATGTTGGCACAGAAGGCAAAAAAACCTGTTTGCTTACCATCTTTAGTCCATATTCTTGCAAAGCCATCATAGGAGCCTGTGGCTAATAGTGTACCTTCACTCTGATAAACACAAAGAGGAAATGTTAGTCTTTCATAATACACCAAGTTCTAGAACAGAGGGAGCGTTTCGTAGCTGAACTCACGTTCCAGTCTAACGATGTGACGTCTTTGTTGCTGGGCACGTCTTGGCCACCTTCCCGTATGCAGTGCCTCAGGACGAGCTGTGTAGAGCTACTACTGCTGTTCTCGCTCAGATTCCAGATGCGCGCCGTTGAGTCTCCAGACCTGCAGAGAGCCAGAGGATCAAATAACTCTGCATTCACTGACTTTTAACTTCTACAGATGCACCAGTCGCACTCTTTCTTTCTGAATATCAATACCTGAGCAATCCACTGCCAGCTTTTAGTCTTCATCTGTTTAAAATATCTATTCCATACTAAGGCTGGGTATTGACATAAATTTTAGGATTTAGTTTAATCACAAGCTTGTGTTAGATTAAAGGGATACTTCACCCAAAAATGAAAATTCTGTCATTAATTGCTCACCCTCATGTCGTTCCAAACCTGCAAGACCTCCGTTCATCTTCGAAACACAAATTAAGATATTTTTGATGAAACCCAAGAGCTTTCTAACCCTGCATAGACAGTAATGCAACTGACATGTTCAAGGCCCAGAAAGTAAGGACGGATATTGTTAACATAGTCCATGTGACATCAGTGGTTCAACCGCGATTCTATGAAGCTACGAGAACTAGACTAGTCGCAGTCTGACACGGAAAAGTAAAAATTGTTGAATAAAGTCATTATTTTTGTTTTCTTTGCACACAAAAAGTATTCTCATAGATTCATAGCATTACGGTTGAACCACTGATGTCACATGGACTATTTCTGCCCTTACCACTTTTCTGGGCTCTGAATGTGGTAGCTGCGTCGCTGTCTATGCAGGATCAGAAAGCTCTTGGACTTCATCAATAATATCTTAATTTGTGTTTTGAAGATGAACAAAGTTCTTAGGGTTTTGGATCGACATGAGGATGAGTAATTAATGACAATTTAAATTTTTGTCCGAACTATCCCTTTAAACTGTGATCTTAATTTTGATTCAATATCAATTCATTTGGATATATATCAGGTAGATTTTTCTCGACTAATGCTGTAGACTATACTGTCATTTGGTAAATTACTATTTTATTACTAACTCGTAATAAAAAAAAATTCAAAAATTCAAGCAAATTGCAATGTGCGTTTACAAATTACATTGAGTGCCAAAGAAAAGTTTTGGATACTCCTGTGCTTTTTCTGTAGATTGACAGTGCCGTCAACCGTGTCTAAACCAGAGTACTGATTCTGAGATGACTGACCGATGCCAATCCATTTTAAAAGGTCAGTATTAGTGTAGTTTGTGATGTAGGTATCTGATTGGTGTGTCCCTGCTGTGGACTCAGCATGCAAAGATTCAGAAGACAAGCGGGCTGTATAACTGACCCAGAGGCGAGCAGGTCACTGACAGGGTTCCAGGCGCAGATGAAGACCTCTGACTCGTGACCTCTCAGCACCATGGCTTTATTCTGAGGGATCTCCACATCCACGTCCACGTCCATCATGTCTGCGTGGTTATCTGTAAAGACAGAGGGTCGTGAGGACTAACATACACCCAGAAGACGTCACATGTCAACCATCCCTGAGAGAAAAAGCAACAGCTCCTTGATTTACAGCCGCAGTACATAACTGAATGAAACAACATTCACACCATTGGGTTACATTTTAAGGAAAAAGTTGTTATGAACAATGATAAACAGCATAAGGTGATTTAGCTTCATTTGGTAAGGCGTGACTCACTAGGTAAGGCGTGAGCACCGTTCTCCTCTCCGTTTGCGGTGTTTTCTCCGTTTTTGGCGTTACCCTGCATGTTGGTGCTGGTTGCAGAGGGTGCTGCGGCGGCCTGTTGCTGGGCAAGTTTGTCTCGGTACGCCTGCTGCCGGGTCTGTACGACATCGGGCATCACCGCGTCAATCAATGACAGAGATTCAATCGGCCGCCCATCGAACAGTGTGCCGTCCTGCAGACAGAAATCAAAGTGTCAGTCAGGCTCTTACTTAACGTTAACAGGATTTTGTGCATCATAATAAAAATCATTATCTGGGTCAATCTCATGAAAACATCTCCAGGATGCATTTCATCCCATAATAAAAAGAATAAAAATAAATTAGAATTTTGCATTATAAATATGAAGCCTATTTTTGGAAACCACTAAGACATTTGACAATATCACAAAGCAAATGATACATATGAATTTAGCATAATACATAAATTAAAATGTAAAATATTTATTGTTTATTACATATTTATATAATTATAATATTTATTATCTGAGCTAACCATAATTTTTTTTTACTGAAATTTAAAAAATTCTAAACTTAATTTTATTTCAGCTAGTTTTCTAGAAAACATTTTTCATTTAGTTTAACTTGGATGTACTAAAATAACAAACTTAAAAAGAAAATGTATATATATATATATATATATATATATATATATATATATATATATTAATTAGGGCTGTGCAAATAATCGAATCACAGAACCGACTTTACTGACTAGATTATTTGCACAGCCCAAATATTAATATAAAAACATTATAATAACAAACAAAATTACTAGGACTTTAAAATTGAAATGGAAAATATTAAAATAAAAACTAATTGAAAATATTACTATAATATATATGTTATAACTATGGAAAACTATAGTAGTATCTTTACTATTTTTATTTATCTTGTGAAATATTTAAAAAAAATAAAATAAAACGAACAAAATTAAAAAAAAAAGTAAAAAAAAAACAATTTATATATTTATATATATATATATATATATATATATATATATATATATATATATATATATATATATATATATATATATATATACACACACACACACTTTCATAGTATTATTTAGTAACACACACATATATACACACACACACACACACATATGTATGTGTGAGAAATTACAATAATAAAAATGTTTTGTGAGATTCAACTAAATTAAGATTAATCTAAAAATTATTCTAATAGTAAGTATTAAATATGCAAACGTGATTATTTTCAAAATTCCTTGATGCAGATAAGTATAGGCGTCTTGATTGATTTTGTAAATAAAGCTGTGCTCACCTCATTGATTTTATTTATTTATTTTTTATTATGCAAGTAAAGAATGTGACAATGTTTACATGTACCAAATACAGAACCCCATGGACCAAACATATAACATATCAGAAAAAAAAAAAATTAAAAAAGTAAGTGAAGGTTACATGTGGCAAAATATAGAATCATTTGGACAAACAAACATATATACTGATGGCCAACATTACAAGTCCATTCTGATTAGCTCCTGTATTTGCATTCATATGTCTGTGTGTCTGTGTGCGTGTGTGCGTGTGTGTGTGTGTGTGCGTCATTGAGTCTAGGGTTGGGGGAGGAAACATACAACTGAAATAGTATCTTAATAGATTGATCAGATATAAGTAGTGTAAAAAAAAAAAAAAATATATATATATATATATATATATATATATATATATATATATATATATATATATATATATATATATGTATATATATATATTTAAATAATAATAATAATAATAATAATAATAATAATAATAATAATAATAACAACAATAATGATTTCATCAAAACTGTGGAAAGTTCTCTCACCTCATTGATGCTGACTTCGGCCTCTACGTACTGCAGGCCCTTCTGGATGATGGAGATCAGGGCAGCAGGGGGCACTAAGGCGCCGTTGATGTTAGACTGACTGATGTGACTCTCAATGCCGAATGTGAAGGCCGAGTGGGAAAACCCTGCCAGAGGGAATGATAAACACTTTGGTGTCACGCTTGCTGGATCAACTTTCTCTCCAGGCTCACAGATATGCGGAGGGTATCGTTCGTTCGTTCGTGTGCGCGCGTGTGTGTGTGTGCGCGTGTGTATGTGTGTGCTCCCTCAAAGAACACCCTGACTGTCATAGTGTTTTACTGTAATCAACGCTGATAGTAGATATTACTGACAGATACATTTACATATCTGTGAGTTATCTCCAATAAAGAGTGAGTGAACGTAACACTATTTTCATGTGGATTCAGAAGACGTAGACTTTTTCTTTTTTTTTTTTGTTGCACTTTTTGGATATTAACGGTCATTATTAACAATCACTGTAGGCAAAAGCTGTGTAACAGTTATAGTTTTGGAGTGTTGATTTGGGCCGTTTGGTTTAAGCAGCACCTACCTGACTCCTGCAGGTATCTATACACCAGGAAGTTGACCTCATCGCTGCTAATACTCATCTTCACACCTGCTTACACCATGAGGTCAGCACACAGGACACTAGCCTGAGAGAGAAAGGACAAAAACAATAGCAAAAATCCAGCTCAAAAAAATATACGGTAAAAATGACATTGGAAAAGATATGAATATTGCAAGGCTCTCTGCCTTCCACTCCAAGCATGTATAAAAAGCCTCTTTTACAGTGCAATAAGGGGGTAAAAGCTCTCTTTGTCAGCCCAAACCTGAGTGTGTACTATGCTGCCAGAGGTTACTAAGGGCTTCACAGCCCTGCATGGCTGAATAACAAATTGTAGTACCAAAAGTGGCCATTGCTCTGTGGGGGCGCTCTTGCACCAAGACTACAGAGCAGTAAAAGCATCTGCCACTGAAAATGTTTACATGAGGGCTACTACAAAATACTTCTGTTTACTTGAGTTTGACACTTGGATTCATTGTGACTTTGGCTTTACAGAAGCTGCCAAAATGTCCGTTAGCACTAACAGATGTGTTGAATTTTTTAGCGCAGGATCATTTACTTGAAATTAAACCTGACCTAGATTTGACACTCTCTAAATACTGGTTAAATTGCAATTTAAAGCAGAAAAGCAACACATTACATTCTCAAGGTCACTTGTTTTAGGGTCGTTTATTCAAATTATATTTCATGCGTACGCTCTATATTATGCCACAATTTTAAGACATCCGCTCAGCATTGGACATCCTCCAGAAAAGAGCATCACCGAGCACAAACATATTTTCAGTTCCACATCGAAATGCTGCGTAACCACAAGTGGGCTAATTCTGAAAAGTGACCCATTTCCTCATGACCTCCGTGTCCACCATTCCAGATCACATCCTCATTTATACAGAGAAGTGAAGTGGAAAGTGTTCCCCCATCGCTCTGCGTTTAGTCATAGGATGTGGTTTGCTTGCAAGAGGGATGGTTTTCGTCTCCTCCTCGGGTTCTTGCTCGTAATCGGTTTTTTGAGCGATGGGGTTTCGTTCTATTTGTAGACGGTGCCGTCATGTGATGTAAGACCTACCTGCTCCCTTCTTAACCGACTACAGCTTGTTTTTGAGTAACATTTAGCCTGCTGATGAACGCTCAATTAGCTGGCTGAACTTCTCGAACATTAGAGTTGCCCGTCTTGCTTTCCCTTCATAAAATATGTAAAAGCATGCAAATAGGAACATCATCAAAAGGCAGTGTGTCAAGGCCAATCAGATAACAGAGATACTGCGGCGTCCAATCAAATCAGGTAGAACGGTGCCACCGGATCGATGTGTTTTATCACACAGCATAGCCAAATTAAATCCCTGCAACAGTGCAGAGTGCTCATCTATATTATCGAGCGGCCGAGTCGATACTGAGGAGGAACGCTACCTTCCAATGAATCACCCCTGCTCTTCAGGACCACCTAGCCTGTAAAACAGAGCAGGAAACTCCAGGCATTTACAGTCGGTAACATTAGTTGAAGTTAAAAAAAACACGGGTGGGGAAATTCCCCTGTAGACGTGACACCGAAAGAGCTTTTATTTATAATGGGTCACGGACCTCCATGAGATACATCACCATCTGCGCCGCGTAAATCACCTTCAGGAATGCAAATTTCACGATACGTTCCCTGCCTTGGACGACATTTTGGTGCGCTGGAGGATGCTTGGTGTGTAGCGTAATCTTCATTGTATAATCAAAGGCGGCGTGGGTTGCGTAACAGTGGAGCGCATGCACTCAGGGTGAGAGAGTTTGTACTGTGTTATTCAAGGCTGAGGGGGAAGTCTGAGAGGAAATGCTATTTAACTGGTTTGGGTGAAAGGTGTAACAGATGGCTATCGAGTTGCGGACTGATAACAGGCCAGTTTATAGCAATAATGTCAAAGAAGGACATGCAGAAGGGAGTCTGCAAATCAGAAATGGTGATCAAGTCATTTTCCTGCAGCTCCAGAGTGATTAAACGCATTAAATAAGAAAATCTTCAAAATAAAAATAAACAAAATAATAATAAAACAAAAAGAATACTCTTTTAATTCTGCCTTAATGCTTTACTATTCACATTTAACTATTTTGGTTTCAATATAAAATAAAAATCCATGTAACCAAGTAAATGTTTTGTACACAAACGGAGTTATCTAACATTTTCAAGGAAAATATTTTAATTATATATATATATATATATATATTCAAGAAAAATTGTATGTTTATATATTAAATATATTTATATATAATATAGATTATATGAATATAAATATATACATGTAAATATTTACAAATATATATACTGTATGTGTGTGTATATACATAATAAATATACACAGTACACACAGATATGTAAATAAAAATTTATTTTGGATGTGATTAAGCACTATATATATATATATATATATATATATATATATATATATATATATATATATATATATATATATATATATATATATATATATATATATATATATATATATATATATTATTTATTTATTTTTAAGCCTTCAAGAATATCATGAATTATTAATTCATGTATATTGTGCTTAAGGTAGTCAGATCACATGACGTTGTACAGCCTGAATTATGAAAATCTTATTTTTAGACAAAGAATGTCGACAAAGAATGTCGTGCTGATGATGCAAACAGCAATATTTTGAAAGCACCACAAAGCCCCAGTGTTTACGCTCTTCTTTATGTCAACATGCAGCTGAATGACTAACAGTAGTCTCATTGAACTGGGAGGAGAAAGTATTTCAGCATTGAAAAACTACACACTTAACTATTTAGAAGAGGCTGATTACACCTTTCGGTGTGTGTGTGTTTGGCAGTGGTACTCTGGGCTTTTCACACGACTCCCTTGACAACAGTGAACTTGATCCTCTCAAACCTCTGAGGGCCTCAGTGAACAATGAGAAGCTTGGAGAGCTTGTGTTCTTGTGTAACACTGACCGTTGGACGCAAATTCCTCAAGACACTCTTTACAGTCAGTGTTCCTCTTCCACCAATTAAGCACAAAAGAAAATATCCCAAAAGCCTAAGCATTAAAAATCTGTCTCAAGAGTGCCATGAATTGTGGAGATTATGTTTGACCTGCTTTCCAAGCAATATTACAGACAGATAAATAGCTTTCTAAGTGTAATGTAAATTATTACTCCTAAAATTCACAAAACCACAGCATATTTAAGTAGATGTGGGAGGAAAAAAGGACCAAGAGATAGTCCTGCCCCAAATTCAGATTACTGCTGGAGCCCATGCTGTGGTGTCAGGCTGGTCAGACAAACCGAGCAATGTTTTAAAAGCAATACAGTGCACAGCTTTGCTTATAGCTGCTTTTAGGTTATAGCTGATTCTAAAGTGTCAGCAGTTGAGATTAAATAGATTTATATTTATTTCACCATCCCAATAACATATTTAGAATATGCATATATTTAATATGATAAAATATTAATGCCTTTATTAAATAAAAATACAACAGCAACATATTAAAAACACTAATAGAAACTGTATTTACAAATTAATTATACAAAATGGTATGTAGCCATAAAGTGCTGTGCATCAGTGAAGTAAACATTCCTTCATATAAACAGTATAATCTCTGAAACAATTTATAAAAATATTACAATTATGTTGATATTAACAACAATGTAAAAACTAAATATATGAACATAAATAGTAAATATGCAACCACGTATTGCAATAGTAAGGCAATTCATAAAACACTACTTTAATTTTCAAAAAACAATGCTATCATTATTATCATCTTGTGTGTGTGTGTGTGTGTGTGTATATATATATATGTGTGTGTGTGTGTGTGTATGTGTGTGTGTGTGTGTGTGTGTGTGTGTGTGTGTGTGTGTGTGTGTGTGTGTGTGTGTGTGTGTGTGTATGTATGTATGTATGTATGTATGTATGTATGTATGTATTTACACATGTATATATATATATACATATATATGCACATACATACACACAGGTCCTGGTCATATAATTAGAATATCATCAAAAAGTTGATTTATTTCACTAATTCCATTCAAAAAGTGAAACTTGTATATTATATTCATTCATCACACACAGACTGATATATTTCAAATGTTTATTTCTTTTAATTTTGATGATTATAACTGACAACTAAAGAAAATCCCAAATTCAGTATCTCAGAAAATTAGAATATTACTTAAGACCAATACAAAGAAAGGATTTTTAGAAATCTTGGCCAACTGAAAAGTATGAACATGAAAAGTATGAGCATGTACAGCACTCAATACTTAGTTGGGGCTCCTTTTGCCTGAATTACTGCAGCAATGCGGCGTGGCATGGAGTCGATCAGTCTGTGGCACTGCTCAGGTGTTATGAGAGCCCAGGTTGCTCTGATAGTGGCCTTCAGCTCATCTGCATTGTTGGGTCTGGTGTCTCTCATCTTCCTCTTCACAATACCCCTTAGATTCTCTATGGGGTTCAGGTCAGGCGAGTTTGCTGGCCAATCAAGCACAGTAACACTATGGTCATTGAACCAGCTTTTGGTACCTTTGGCAGTGTGGCCAGGTGCCAAGTCCTGCTGGAAAATGAAATCAGCATCTCCATAAAGCTTGTCAACAGAAGGAAGCATGAAGTGCTCTAAAATTTCCTGGTAGATGGCTGTGTTGACTGTGGACTTCAGAAAACACAGTGAACCAACACCAGCAGATGACATGGCAGCCCAAATCATCACAGACTGTGGAAACTTCACACTGGACTTCAAGCAACATGGATTCTGTGCCTCTCCACTCTTCCTCCAGACTCTTGGACCTTGATTTCCAAATGAAATGTAAAATTTACTTTCATCTGAAAAGAGGACTCTGGACCACTGAGCAACAGTCCAGTTCTTTTTCTCCACAGCCCAGGTAAGACGCTTCTGACGTTGCTTGGCTTGGTAGCCCTTTTCCTGAAGATGTCTGAGCGTGGTGACTCTTGATGCACTGACTCTAGCTTCAGTCCACTCCTTGTGAAGCTCTCCCAAGTGTTTTAATCAGCTTTGCTTGACTGTATTCTCAAGCTTGTGGTCATCTCTGTTGCTTGTGAACCTTTTCCTACCCAAATTCTTCCTTCCAGTCAACTTTGCATTTAATATGCTTTGATACAGCACTCTGTAAACAGCCACACCTTTCAGTAATGACCCTCTGTGACCTACCCTCTTTGTGGAGGGCATCAATGTTCATCTTCTGGATCATTGCCAAGTCAGCAGTCTTCCCCATTATTGTGGTTTCAAAGAACAAGAGATACCCAGAATTTATACTGTAGGGATGGTCATTTATTCAAACTCAAATGTAAATATTCTAATATTTTGAGATACTGATTTTTGACTTTCATGAGCTGTAAGCTCTAATCATCAAAATGAAAAGAAATAAACATTTGAAATATATCAGACTGTGTGTAATGAATGAATATAATGTACAAGTTTCACTTTTTGAATGGAATTAGTGAAATAATTCAACTTTTTGATGATATTCTAATTATATGACCAGCACATATACACACACACACACATATACATATATATATATATATATATATATGTTTTTTTTCCCCTCAAACACACACCCAGGTATAATAATAATTTCATATAATTATAATTAAATTTTTATATTACATTTCTCTAACTGTTCTTCATGAAACACTTGGCTACATGTAAACCAAATTAATGTCACAGCACGTAACAGAGCAGCTCTGAAGCAGACGTGCTACCGTCACCCCACAGCCGGACAACAGTACCATTTTTCTTCCTCTTTTCAAGGCAATTATGCCAACACCAATTCCACCAGACGCTTTTGGAGAAATCAGCATATGGCTCGCATCCGTCCGTCAGCATCTAACAATCAGGTTGAGTTCAAAGGCAAAGCAGCCCAATCAATCCGGCAGGAACAATGACCGTTGCTTATTAAATGCCACACACTAGCGAATGCTGTCACAAGCGATTAAGACAGATGCTGGTCTAAACTGCTTGTGATGCAACCTACTCCCCAAAGGGCGAAAAATAAAATCAAATTGGACCAGCGAGATTAACGCGTCACCTCATCTGACCTACTTTAGGATCTGGATCCATCAGTGTCTGTCTGAACACGGAGGGCTGGGGGAAATATGACACATCAGGGCCATTAATGGATCTCCCTACTCTTCTTCTTTTGTGTTAAGTGTCCTAGAAGCAGGTCAGTGGATCGCACTGGCTGTGGTCAAACACGTATACATCCACCGGAGGCCTCGAAGTGCATTTTCATCAAGAATCCTTTAACCGCTGCCCTACAGATGACATAGCTCTGCCATTATGGATGCTTCAGTTACAAACACAGTGTTTACACTCTTCAGTATGTCAGCCTATGGATAGCTTGAATATAGTCATCTCTACACACAGGAGAATGTATTTTAACGTCCAGCCCATCTCCTATAAAGCACATAACTACAGCCACTATGGGATCGTTAAACCATATAGTTTCAGCTCCAACAAAAGTTGGATCAAAGTCATTCTGCAAAGGACAAAATACTCTAAAGCCTCCTGCAATTCCAACAGTGTTTAAGTAAGCAGTCAGCCTTGTTCAAAATCACAATAAACATCATGGAACTGAAATGTATGACTTTTGAATGCAAACGAAGCATTACATCGATACACTCGGTTATGAAACATTCTTGATTAATGTTTTTTAATATAATAGATTTTCTGAGACTGTTCGCAATGGCTCACTGAAAGTGATTAAAAAATTGTTTAAAGCTAATTCAATTCAACACTCTCTTACCAGAGACAATTTGCTACTGTGGTTTGTAACTGCAGCTAGCAAACAAATCAGTATGAAAATGGCACAAAATTGCGCATTTACAGACACGCTGCTTTGTACATGTATCGAACGCTTGACTCTCGTTCACTACCCAAAGTAAAGATGATTGCAGATCTATCATGCATACGTCATATTTTAAAACAAAGTCCAAAGAAATAAACAAGAAATTACATTTTACATACTGAAAACTAAGTCTTTTTTTTTTTTTTTGATAATTTGATCATTAAGTATCACAAAGATTAAGGGTGGATCTGATGGCATTTACCAAACAAACAGCTTGCATCTTTTGACACATACAATTTTGAAACCTCCATTTTTATACTGTTGCATGGCTAATTTTTGAAAAGCTAATTTTAAATCCTTGGAGGTGTTAAATCCTGAGCCTAACAGCTTAAAGTAAACACCACATGGCAACTTTTGAAAACAGACAAGTTTGTGGCTGATGTAACAGAAGGACATATCAGAGACAGGGAAGGTTATCTGCATATGTTATGACATTGCTTCTGGGTGAGCGTGGCTGTCACTTTTCTGTCTGAGGTGGCTGTTCACGGCATTTCTGTAATGAAATGTTGACTCTCATATCAACGATTTTATCTTTGGCGCACAGGTGGGAGTCACTGGAAAGGGAGGCGACGTGCTGCTCTAAACCAGGACTTAACAGAGGGCAACAAGAATGGGAGGTAACATGAGGACAAGATCTAAACTGCCTGGATTCCTGGAGGACCATGGGGATTGCATAATGTTTTTGTCCTCCTCTGGCACTTTGAGAACTCTAAGAATGTCATTTAGAAAAACAACAATGTGACTTGTTTTTACAGAAAAAGGAAGCATTTTTAAAGAAAATAACATTTTTTACCATGGTTAACAAAAAAAAACAGCTCCTTTCTAGAACTGATTAAAAAAAAAAAAGAATTTGAGAATAATTAACAAAATTAATATTTGTTTGTTTCGACATCATTTTGATGCCAATTAGCATACCTACATGTACGCACTCAGCATTACTTAGTCCTTTGTTGTTGATTAATTAATCAACAAGTCAACAGCATGTTGTTTTTGAATCTATGTTTTGAAAAATGTTTTAACATCCTGTAACTGAACGATCCTGGAGCTGATTTGATGTGCTGCAGCACAGGCACAGACGTGCTGAGTGTGTTTAATGAACTTATTTGCCTCTGTTAACGAGTGACACTAAATGTGGCCTGATTGCCAGCAGCTAGAGCTAAACTATGAGTAAAGCAGCTGAAGCTGACCCTACAGCCTACACATTCTTTCTGTAGTATGAATCACTAAATTCAACACCATGTTGGACTAAAGGTGAGGCATTGAAGAGTATGTCAAAGGACAAATGCGTTATGAGCTAAGTAAAAAGCATTATGCATTGCAGCACCTCAAGGCTTGAATCTCACAAAACCTGTCCAGAACATATTTTGCCACAAAGACAAATGAAATAAGAAAATATTCATTTTAATAATTATTATGTTATTTCTATCATGACAACATGATTTTAGTATTATAATGGATACGACAATGTTAATGTACAGTATTTGGTCTTATATCCTGGTGAAAAAGTTGAAAAGAACAGCACTTGTTAGAATTGGAAATCTTTTTTGTAATATTATAAATGTATTTAAATGGATCAATTTAATGGATCCTTGATCAAAAAAAAAAAAAGGGTGTATCGGTAATACATTGTAGAAATAATTTTTCCCTCTTTTGACACTGGACTTTTGAGTGCGTGTCTGTGTGTGTGAGATTCACACGGTTATTGTCAGAATAGCAATAATGTAACCTCAAATGTGTTGCTTTATCTGGCATACCCTAGAGTATCCAGAATGTGATAAAAAGCAGTAGATAATGAATGATAACCGACCAGGCAAAGAAATGACCATAATCAATGCTGGAGCTCAGAGAAAGCCAATAATCAATAGCAGATTGGTTTAACCACTCCCGGTGAGTTACGAGAGTTATTCATCTCCATATGAACTGAGTGCACTGACAGCGTTTCCAGGAACTCACTATAACACAACTCAGACAGCAGAAATGACTAATGAGCAACATATTCAAGGTCTGTGGAGACCTGGTTAACAAGGGATGCATCTTATCTACAGCGATAAAGGATCTACAGAGGTATCTACCCTTCGACCCAATTCTGCTGCTGGTGTGTGTTTTTTTTTTTTTTTTTTACACATGTAGACCCTTAGGATGGGGTGTTTCTGGAACATGTGGAACAAGCACCGCCTAAAGGTCTGCTGGAACATGATCTCGCTGGAGCTGTTCAGAAGGGTTACATCATATCACCACCTGCCAAAATCACTTACTTTAGCTAGAGTGCCAGTACACACAGACTCATTCATTGTTCTTATTTGAGTGCATTAGCATTAGCGATTACATTAAGAAGTTTTTGTCTGCTCTCAAAACGTAACAGTTACCGATAAAGGCAACTCGGGATAAAACTGTCACCTTTGGCCTATTATAAAAAGCAGATTGTTGAATTTATAAATTATATCCTAGGCACCATCTAAGTTTGTGATCTGATGACAGTCTGGTGCATACGATAATGGTTGCCTTCACATTAACACTACTACAATGCTGTAATTATCAGTGGGGAACTCTGCTTTCTGGATTTGGGGTGTATCGTTAATGAATCATGACTGAAGCTAATTGGGAATGGTTATAATTATGTTTTTGTAGTGAACGCTGACTTCAAAACACAAAATTTTTACAAAATAAATGAGTAGTAGTAGGCCTTTTAATTTGATTGGCTAAGTCTGTATCACTCCGTATTGCTTTGAGACATGCAATGATTTATCCTGCTTCAGATTTTTTGATGAAGGCAAAAATATAACTGCTAATATTTCTCAAAGTAAGCAAATAATATGAAATTGCCAAATGCATGTTTATTACTCTACCCTAAAACATTTTAATACCATTCTGATTCTAGGTAGGAAGTCTGAAGGTAGTATATGATCACATTACACACTATACAAATGCTGTGCTGTTCAGGATGTTATGACTCCTTGACCTTTGGAAGTTAATTACAGTAATTTTGAATGTGCACAAGGGCGCCAGGCTCTGTGTATTATTCAAGGTAGTTCTGATTTAGGGCAAACACCTAAACACTTTGATGAATAGTTCATCATTCTCTTTCCACTTTATATTAGGTGGCTTAATCACCATGTATTTACATTTCAATTAATAATTTGATACAATGCACTTATTGTGTACATACATGTTTTTACATTGTAGCTATACTTTTATAATAAAAAGAAATATAAATAAATAAAATATCTGCATGTAATTACGTCTGTAATTAATTTCTGTAATTACATTTATAATTATACTGTTGACCCACCCCTTACACTTATCCCACCCCTAAACCCACCCATAAAAAAACAAAATAAAAATAAACTTTTTTATTGCCCTCAGACTTTTGAAAGGTAGTGTATTCGTGTGTATAAATCATTGGCGGTCCTATTCAGACGGATTTATTTATTTATTTTGTTCCCACTTTATATTAGGTGCCCTTAACTACTATGTACCTACATCCAAAAATAAATACAATGTACTTATTATGCTCATATTCTATTAGGGCTGCATGATTTATCGTTTCAGCATCGATATCGCGATGTGCACATTCGCGATAGTCACATCGCAGCATGTGCGATTTTTAGAATACTGATTGTTATATTTACACTGACCGTTTTTGCGGCTGCCCCGCGCTGTCTACACTGGACACGGCAAAGCACCCGTTGCAAATCCTTTGAACTTTGTGTCAGTACGTCATAAAAAGAACGAGGGATTTACTGTCGTGGATTTGCCATGTCGCACCGCATCCAGTGTAGACAGCATCACTTTTTTAACAGCATTTTATCGCGCCGCTCGCAGCCATTGTAGACACGGTGAGAGCCACTCAGATGCACATGAACACTGAATTCGGTTCACTTCCGCGTATTTGATCCTGAAATAACACATACTGTGTCACAAACTGTCAAAATGCATGTCTCTGCAAGTATCCTTTTAAACAACGTTGCTTATGGCTTGTGAAGGTAAATAATTGATAAAGAAAATTAATAGTATATTGGTTCACAGCAGTTTAGCGTTCCAAAGAATTTCGGTGTCACGAATGTCAATCAAACAGCAAAACACAGAGAAAAATCACTTTTGTAGCTCAATCAATTTCTCTCAGAGCAGCAGTGTGTTAATATCCTCATATAGTGAGACGACAGAAGATGAAAACACCATGAGCTTCGTCTGCGCTTTAGTGTGTAGTAAACAAAACGTCGTACCATCCGCCATTCATTGCAAAAATTATGGTTCTGTGTGCGTGATATCAAATGCTTCCACAGATTTATAATATTACTATAGCATTTCACCTGAGCATTAGGAATCACGTGTATGGCTTTGTTCTTGGTTCTCATCAACAGTATCTCCGCCATGATAAGCACTGAATGAATGACAGACTTTCTGTTGTAACATCACGCATCGGTAAATAAGGGTGACATCTAGTGGAGAAGACTAATGATAAGAATCACATTAAATCAGATCTTGTTTTAAAAGTATTCTGAAATAAATACCGCAAAAGATCGATTCACGGCTTTTGAGAATCGATATCGAATTGACGTCATTAATCGAAAAATCGATTTTTTTTGCCCAGCCCAAATTTAGATGTATTTACACAGTTTAATGCAGCTCAGAGGGACATAGACTGCTAACCTGCAGTTACAAATGCATAAATAATGTTTTGATATTTGAAACATAAAAGGCTGAAAATTTATTTAAAAAAAATGAAAATACTTTAAATGTCAAATTAAAACCACCAGTAGGTGGCAGTAAGTCACTGTTAATAAGTGAGTCATTGCGATTGAATTGAATCATTTAAACAGTCAATTCATTCAGGAATGATACACCGTCATGTTGCACAGAGATGCAAAACAGTGCCGTGGCTGTGTTTGGAATGATTTTTGTTTGGCGAAATAGAGGAAATATGGTGTCTAAAACGTAAGTCTCTTAACATTAACTTCTTGTTTATAGAACTGTTGCATAAAATCAATATCACATTTGTAATCATGCTGACATTTGGAGAGAAAACAAACTGCACTCTTCGTGTGATATTAACTATATGAAATGATATAAATATAGGCTATACATTTTCTGCTCCCATATCTTAAATTATGTGATCATTCTAAATGCATTTTAGAATCGTTCAGTGAAAGAAGGCACTCATACATGCACTAGTTTAACCTATGTTAACTGATTCATTCTCTGACAGCAGGTGTCGCGTCTGGCAGAAATATAAAGGTTTTCCCGGTAAAGGCAGTACACAAAGCAGCGCAGCACCAGACTTTGAACTTGCAGCGCTCATGTTTATTTAATGAAATCATAGCCTTTTGAAGTTTAATTGTCACATTCAGCCATATCACAATTCTGGTCTTTCCGTCTCCAAATTTAAGAACTCTTGAAATCACAATTAAAACTTTCTTGTACAATTTATGACTTTAAGGCCTTCAACTTGATAACTACATTTAAGACCCCACGGAAACCCTGGCAGCAGACTCGTCAGTAAATCAGTTACAAAACAGAGTAACCTGTCGCTTACTGACTGTTTGGACATTTAAATATGAACATAATTCATCTGTTAATATGCGCACAGTTTGTTACTCAGACGCAAGCAGTGCGCTGAATGAGACAAAACCGTAATATAACCAAAACCACCACATAGAGTCGCTTTTTAGTGCAAGTTAGATGTATATTGATTTTATCAGACGATGTGACAGTTCATAGAGTAAAGAGATCTGAAGTGCCACAACTTGTCTGAACGCAAACTTGACAAGGTGAAGTCATAAATATGCAAATTAATGTGACATCTCCTGCCACCGCAAGTCTCACAAAATCCTGTGTGTGTATATACATATATATATATACACAGTGCCGTGAAAAGGTTTTTGCTTCCTTTTTTGCATATTTTTCACACTTAAAAGATTCAGATCAAACTAATTTTTATATTGCACAAAGATAACCCGAGTAAATACAAAATGCAGTTTTGAAATTATTTCAGTTATTAAGGGTAAAAAGCCCGGACCTACGTGAAAAAGTAAATCTAATAACTGTTTGTGCCACCCTTGGCAGCAAGAACTGCAATCAAGCATTTGCAATAACTGGCAATGAGTCTTTCACATCGCTGTGGAGGAATTTTGGCCCATTCTTCTTTGCAGAATTGTTTTAATTCAGCCACATTGGAGGATTTTCAAGCATGAAAAAACTGTTTAAGGTCATGCCACAGCATCTTAATCAGATTTAAATCCAGACTTTGGCTAGGCCACTCCAAAACCTTAATTTAGTTTTTCTTAAGCCATTCAAAGGTGGACTTGCTGGTGTGTTTGGGATCATTGTCCTGCTGCATAACCCAAGTGTGCTTGAGGTCACAAACTGATGGCCGGACATTCTCCTTCAGGATTTTCTGATAGAGTGCAGAATTCATGGTTCCATCAATTATGGCAAGACATCCAGGTCCTGAAGCTGCAAAGCAGACCATCACACTACCACCACGTTTGACTGTTGGTATGATGTTCTTTTTATGAAATGCTGTGTTGGTTTTACGCCAGATATAACAGGACACACACCTTCCAAAATGTTAAACTTTTGTCTCATCAGTCCACAGAATATTTGCCCAAAAGTCTTGGGAATAATCAAGATTTTTTTGGCAAAAGTGGGATGAGCCTTTGTGTTCTTTTTGGTCAGCAATGGCTTTTGGCTTGGAACTCTCCCATGGGTGCTGTTTTTGCCCAGTCTCTTTCTTATTGTTGAATCATGAACACTGGCCTTAATTGAGGCAAGTGAGGCCTGCAGTTCTTTAGATATTGTTCTGGGTTCTTTTATGACCTCCTGGATGAGTTGTCTTTGTGCTTTTAGAGTAATTTTGGTAGGCCGGCCACTCCTGGGAAGGTTCACCACTGTTACAAGTTTACTCTATTTGTGGATAATGGCTCTGACCATGGTTTGCTGGAGTCCCAAAGCCTTAGAAATGGCCTTTCCAGACTGATACGTCAACTGTTTTGTTTCTCATCTGTTCTAGAATTTCTTTAGATCGCGGCATGATGTGTTGCTCTTTAAACATGCTTCACTTTGTCAGACAGGTTCGGTTTAAGTGATTTCTTGATTCAACAGGTCAGGCAGTAATTTAAAAACTGCATTTTGTATTTACTTGCATTATCTTTGTGTAATATTAAAATTTGTTTGATGATCTGAATCTTTGAAGTGTGACATATGCAAGAAAATTAAAAAACAGGAAGGGGGCAAAAACCTTTTCATGGCACAGTATATAAAAGTTTTTCCATTTTCATTAGAGAAAAAAAAAGTAATCTTAGCACCAACATGCATTTATACTTACCACACTATCAGCTTTATTTTCGCAAGGCAAACGCTTTTTAAGGATCCAACCCAAGTGTCTCAGCACCTGCAATAACATTACAGAAAAGGGTGAATGAAGCAGAATTTGTAAAGCATCTGGACGTGAAAAAAAAAACATCACCTGCTATGCACGCCCCAATTAAACCAACCTGTCTGAGGTCAATGAAAGCCTGTTTGTGGACGTTGCAGTTTAGATGGAAAATGTCATATCTTTCCCCATCTTTCTGCAGAGAGCCTCTCTCTCCTGGGTAAGGTAACAGACTGAATGAGTGTCTCTATAGACTTTCTTAAAATGTCCAGTAAATCTCAATGTTACCAAATAATTTTCTTTAGGTTGCCACTTACATTTTTCATGACAAAAAAACACCAGACGGAATTTCTTGAAAACAAACCCTCCACACTGCCTTGTAGATGTGGTATTTGGACAACAGGCTAAAAGCATAAGTCAACTTACATTACAGAAGGTGGATTTCACTAATGTTTGTGAAAATGTAAGCATTACTTAGGGATGTAACGATTCCCCCCGAGTCGTTTGAAAATCGATAACAATGTGAGACAATTTGGTTGAGATGTAAAATGAATCACGATACAGTTGAGGGTGGGGGCTTATATGAATGTATCTCTGAGGGGAACGGTCTCAAGAAAAGGTATTTTCTTTTCACCTTGCCTCTGTATAATGCACATTGGTACAGCGGTAACCAAGGAAAATATGTATTTCTGCTGTTCCATAAGCGCCACCTGCTGTCAGAGAGTGAATTAGCATTCTCATTCAGCCCATCTGCTCTTTTTGTTTCGTTCAGAAGTTTGATGTAGTATAGTTTCACAAAGTTAGAGTCGGACCATTCTGTTTTTGATTAAAATTTCAAAATTATACAATCTAAATGAAATCAAAAACTGCTCATGCTGCATGTATGCAGCATATTTTTGTTTGGATCATTATAAAAATGCAGCGGTTGCCTCAAATTTTCAAATGGAAAGAGCACATGCAAAGCCTTGTTTACATGAGATTTATTTTATTTGTATTTATTTATTTGATTTGGGTTTTGTTTTAAAATTTCAGTTTAGTTATTTGACATTTCAATTTCACAAAGTGGAGCAAATCATATTATGAAGTCAGTATTCTGAATCGTATCGCATCACGAGTTGGGTGACTTATTACATCCCTAGCATTACTATGTAGAAGATATATACTTTTTGAAATTTTAAGATAAATGGCACACTAAAACTTTCAACAGAGACAAAACAGGTTCCACCACCGTCAGGTAAAGCTGACTACATTGTTTTGACCTACATTGTTTACTGCTTTTAACCTACATACATCATTAGTGAGGTTTTCTAATGCCCCAACAGCTTCTTGAAAGAAAAACAACGAGGTAGGAAAGCAAGAAAGAAAAATTTATCAATCAATCAATAAATCAATAGTGGTATTATGCAAATAGTTTTGTTTTAGAGGTTTAAATTACCTTAACTAATTTGCACCAAAAGAGGATCACATTCTCAATTTTGAACGGACTTCAAAAATGTCATAACTCGGCAAAACTGAAATTGGGTTTACTGCCTTGTCAAATGGTTTCGCCTGGAGAAAAACAAATTACAAACAGGCACTTTTAAGCAAGCATTTATACAAAGTTCCATCTCTTTATCAAGAAAACTCGCTGTCACATTACCAAAACATTGTATCTGAAATATGGCCGCAAGTTGAAATTTTGCCCTGCCATATACCCACAGCTAAATCAAGCCTAAAAGTTAAAAAAATAAAAATAAAAATTCATCCAGGGCAGTATTCCCAGTCGCAGATTAAGCCTAGGTCTGGAATTAATTTCTGCATTCATAAATCACCATCTTGGGCTCACCCTGAGTGTGCATGTGTTAGTTTCCACAGCAGAGAAATGAAATGCATGTATTGACATGGCGGTTAAGTTACAGCTATTGGCGGGTTTCAGTGGTCTCTTTCTACCAAGGTTAAGCTTAAACTGAGATGGGTGGAAACTACTTCCTTCAGGCCGCCTGCTCCAAGCCCATGTCTCGCGGGTCTCTGAGACTTCTTTGTGCTGTTGCACCTGCTGCGTCTATCTGTTTTCCAGAGCAGCGATGATCCAGTTAGCTCAGATTATTGGCCTGCATTTGCTAAGCGAAGTAACAGGTGTCATTACAGTGTTAAGCCAAAGAATGCCTGATCTGAGAGAAAAGGGACGGCCAAGATTTCTTAAAAACCAACTTGGGAACTGATTTAGTTTAAAATCAATTCAAATTACACTGCCAATTCATATAAAATGTAAAAATAATTGGGGAAGCACATCCAATCCATTAGAAACATTCTCTTATCCAAGTACTCAAGCTGAATTTACTGTGTTGTGTTACAAAATGTGTTAGAGATTGCAATTAATAACTCAACTCAAGCGCGCTGCCACAAGCGGATATTAACAGATATTAGTGTAAAGCAACACTAATACTAATTAGGGATTGTACAGTGCACTGGTGCTACAGAAGCATCGCAATGCCCAAGCCTCAAAATACCACATTATTTAACGCTAGTTCTTCAAATGCCATTCACACAATGCAAACGGCCACAGAATTAAATAATGATTAAACTGAAAGATGAACTTTTAATCTGACTGCATCTTATTAAGCGAAACCACAGACATTTAACTGGCAAAAACGTCCATCTGGTGTAAACAATTGAAAATAGAGCACACTATATAACGGCAAAATCAACAGCATGAGAACCTTCTGTGAATGTCCAGTTTGTGATCATTTGTAATGCTCACTTTCATTATTGAAGATTTGCTACTGAAATAATTTTAAGGTAAACTTCAAATGTTAGGCCTATGTTTTGGATTTGCAAAGTCTCTCTTCAGTTTTCAATTAAAAAAAAAACAAATCAAAAGTGTGAAAAAAAAAAAAAAAATACAAATTAAAAAAAAAAAACAATCTTCTTTAAACAATACACAATTTTTATCTGACATTCAACAAATATTTAAAAGTTAAATTGGTTTTAATTTTTTTTTTTCAAATTTCTGTGTGAAAATACATAAATTATTACCTACATTTAAAACTATACCATTTTTGTATAATAATATTGCAATGTATAATAAGCAGTAATAATACATTGTGTAATACAGCAGAAAAGCCTCTACAATAATGGCCCTCACTGAAGTCCACCACACTCAGCAACGGAAGCTTCTCATGCTGATTTTGACATTATATCTCGCGTTTTATTTTTCACACAATTTAATCAAGGTTTCTTGAAACTTTAGCTTGGTATCCTACCATGAGACACCATACAGATATTGTGACAATAACAGTTTTGTCTTTCAGGTCAACTATTGTCAGAGCAGACAATGCATTATACTATCAACAAGAGTTAGAGAGAAGATTACAATAGGTTATCATGCAACTGTAAGATTACCTTGGCAACATCTACACTGTGCTGTTGAACTTGTCTTCTCGGGTTTAGCTCAGGTGAGCAATTATTCTCTTATTCTAAGCTTTTAAGCTGAGACCTTTGTTTAAATCAACAATACCGTGTCCAATACTTTACTGAGTGCAATCTTCAACCGACAGACCTCAATATATACAATCTGCTTTGCCCTGATAACTTCAATGCACACTATAATAAATAACTTTTTTTTCCTAGTGAAAGGAAACAGTTTGTTGTCTGTGGTACAGTTGTAAGCAGGGGACCTAGATTCACACTGAAAATGTGCTAAAAGAAAACCCCCCTTCTTCAGAAAGTCTACCAGCGAAATTGAAACTTCACGTACTTGAGCACACAAAACATTTTCGGCAATCTTCACAATGCTACCTAGCTAAAAAGGAAACAGATGTCACGGTTTCCTTTCAAAGAGCAGTTAGTCTTTCCTCCTACACACCAAAGTGACAATTCAGTGGAGTATGGGAGGCGGTTTCCTCATCTCTTTCTCCCTCTCGTAAAGAAAGACGGAGGCTCCGACAGACGCTTCCCATCCCCCATGCATTGCAATAAGGTAATGAGGGGGGTGTTCGTTAACAACTGTTGATGCACCTGCTAGATAAGCCAAACACCTTCTCTATTGTTCTGAGGATCTTACATCAGACAGGAAGCAGGCAGTTTGAAAAAGGCCATAATCATATGTGATTTAGATGGAGCTGCAACAGCTCAGGCACAAAGGTTACATTTTGCATATTCATCACTAAATGGCAGTTGCCTTGACATTAATGCTAAATAATCTGGGGAGGTGATAGCATCAGGGAAATCAGGGCTTTATGAAGCCAGCAAAAGCAAAACGAAAAACTAGGGACGGTCAAGATGGTTGAGTAATGAGACTAGTTGTGCGATTTGGGGAAAATATCTAATTGCGATTTTTTTGACAGATATTGCGATTTAATTTTGCAAAGTCAAGCTTCAGCTTGTATCGTACCCCTGTTGAAAAAAAAAACCAATAGAAATTCTTATGTTTCCATTAAAACCAGTACAAAACTCCTTTTTATAGTGTGTTTTAGGCATTATTTCTATAGGAATTATTGTTGTTGTATTGGTTCCCATCTGCTAGATTACATCCCAGCAATAGAATCCATCAAATGCCAGTAGACACCATTATATTAAAACCAATACAATTCCCATTATACTCCTTAAATCCATTAAATTTTCTATCATGTTTTGGGAGGGGTTCTATTGTTTTATTCAGCAGGTAAGATTATAGTGATATTACTACTTTTATAGAATTTACTTAATTACTGGATTTCACAGGAAAAGTTAGTTTATTGTGTGTAAATAAAAAAAAAACTATTACTTTAGTCAATTATTAAAATATTACATAAGTTACAGGCCGATTTATTCATTTTCAGATATTTGGGATTTTGAGAACAAGTGGAAAATGTGCTGAATGTTCCGTTTCATCCAAGTGAAATTAGCAAGCAGTTAGACTGAATTTACATTTTGTTTTAAACACGGATCCAGGCGTGAGTTGACACAGGATGCACGTGTGTGTCAAGCCTCGTCCATATTGCCAGATGCGTTCGTAGAGACCTGCGCGGAGCCAGACGCAAGTATAAACGAGCATCGTGAAACAGGCTGCATGTGTGCGGCAAGTGTCAACGGCTCGTCCGTGAGACACGGGATACATGCTGCGTGGGGCAGGGAGAAGGGAGCATGAGAAGCATTTAGAGACATGGGCTGTGTGCGCGGTCTTCCAAATTGGGAAGAGCGAACATGCATTAGAAACTTTCAAATATGTAAGATAACGTCCATGTACTAATAAAAACAGATCCAAGAGTGTATCTTTTATTCTCCAGAACTAAAAGCAGAACCGATAAAGGAGCTCTTATGCGATGTGGCACAGCTCAATTGGAGTGCTCAATCTTTCAAAATCCTTGACTGCAATGTGCTCGTGTCGAGTAACCAGCAAGCGCCACATTCCACAGACAAGAATGAATCCATGAAACACATTATTTGACCATTTTCCAAGGCTGCATGATATATTCAACCCATTTAAATACTATTGTGAATTGACAAATGCTACGATTCAATTAAATACATATATGCAATGCAGGTTTAACTACCTATATGCACTTTATTTAAATGCGTGTAGGTTACACACATGCGTCTCAGAGTGACTCCGTTTACAGTAAATGCTGCTCCACATGACCTGTGAATATTTACATGTGTGGAGTGTCTCAAACTCCATCGCCGCATATTGCTGTGAGTTTCAGAACATTCATCTGAAAACTCAACTTGCCCCATTTCAGCATATTCGCAAGGTAATTTATTTATAAACCTATGCAAACACAGAACACATCCATATCTTTGTCAATATGCTGTTCAAACTGTTCATCATTTCAAAATAAAAGCTCAAACACTCACTCTGAGATTACACATTTTGATGTCCACATATTCAAGAAATGACAGTGGCCAGTCATAAAGGAATGGCCAAATATTAAAGATCAAGTGGACATTTGCATTAAACATTGCTATTGTTTTAACATTCTAATTCTAATATGCACATTTGGTGCTCAAGAAAAACTTGTCATCATTAATGTTGAAAACAGTTGTACTAATTCATATTTTTGTGGAAACGGATACATTTTTTTCATTGAATTCTTTGATAAATAGTTTCAAACAGTTTTTCAAATAGTTTAATTATGTAATGCATCCTTGCTTAATAAAAATTAATTCATTTAAAAAAAAAATAATAATAAATTAGAAGAAAAAAAATTAAATTAAAAAATAAAATCACAAATTCCAAAAAAGTAAACAAATTCTTAAACCGTAATACACATCTAACTTTGGTCAGCACAGTCTGGCCAAATAAATCACATTACATTCTGACATGTCAAATTTAAATCACACAAACCCAAGCAAGCTCTTACATTAATGTTGCTACTATTAAGCATAGAACATTTAAAAAAAATAATAATAAAATAAAAAACACTGATAGTATAATAAACATGAAAGAAATGACAATTATTAAGATTTCTGGCACATTCACAATGTTGCCTGGGGCTAAAATTTGTCAAAGGCTAATTACTCATTGCCATGTTAAAATGAGTAATCAAAGCACTATGAAAACATTTATTAATCACTTTCACACAGACAAATATCAGAGATGGTTGAGTCTGGCCCTACACTGCTGTGGAATCCCACTGCTCCCATTAGTAGTTGCTTCTCACGTTCATAAAGTTGACCTCTGCTCAACACCAATGATTGCAGCCATTTATTTCCCCCAGAAATTGCCAATCCTCATGGAAAATGAATGCCATCTGGTTGCTTTGGCACAGCAAACCACTGTCAGTATGGAACTCCGTTTTGGTTTATGGACAGGAATTTTTTTATTTATTTTTTTTTTTTAAACGCTATATTTCAAGCCTGCATGTCAAATATAAAAACTATTCAAACACATCTTAAATAGAGGTCGACCGATTCATCAGTTTTGCCTATTAATCGGCACCGATAGTTGATTGCCACAACTATCGGTTATCGGCAAAAATCCATGCCGATAGTTTTCCGGTTTTGCTGGAGTGGCTTTATACAGTATGAGAGCGCCCTCTAGAAGCGGAAATCACTGATAGCACATGTTTATTTTGACACGTGACACTGCGCGCTGCACAGAGCGGGAAACTCCAGACTCGCATTTAAATACAGCTGACACAAAATCCTGCCGCGGAGCAGAGCGCTATTCACATAGTTTTCTATTAAATTACATTATATTTGTCCCAAATCATTGTGAATGTATGACTTCACCCTAGGCTATAAATTATGTATTGTGCATTTTTCAGCAAAACGTTTGTCTTTCTGTGGCTCTAATAAAGTCTGTATGCTTCATATAGAGAGCTGTAATAGAACGCGCTCTCTCTTTTCCGCTTGCTCTGTTTTTTTAAACACAGAAAATTCAAACTCATTTATGCCACATTGTTCATTCTTGAAGCAAACTTATGTCTATTTGGTGATTAAATAAATTGTTTTAGACCGTCACTTGATTTGAACGCAAAGCGTCTGGTGTGTGTGTGTGTGTGTGTTCTTGTAAGACCCACAGAGTGAGGACCAGATGTCCTCACAAGTATAGTAAAACCAACATGTGTGTGTGTGTGTGTGTGTGTGTGTGTGTGATACCTCCGAGTTCTCCTAGACACAGCGCTGCGCCTTTTGCCTGGTGTGTGACTAACTTTTTTTTTTTGAATAGATAATTATCAAGTGTTAAAAAATAGAAGCCAATAAAGTGTGTGAGTACATACAATATCTATATGCATGTAATTTTAATGCTATGGCCTTGTGTAGATATTTAAAGATGTACATCTTTAAGCATGACTGTTGAAATTAAATGGTAATACTTAACAATAAGAGTCCATACATAGCATTAATGAAAACTAGTATTGTATAGTAGAAGTATTGTTCCTAGTTAGAGTGTGTTCAACATTCACTATTAGCTACTAATAGGCTACATTTTTAAATTTTAAATGTTTCTTCTTTTAATATTAGCAAACTATAAAATAACTTTAATGATCAATATAGTAAATAATATTAATATTTTTATTAATTTACAAAGTATGGTTCAGTACTTGTTTTTTTAAATGGTAAAGCACTAGCTTTCTATCTTTAAATAGTTAAGCACTAGCTTTATCCATTTTGAAAACTATCAGTTGATTAATCGGTATCGGCCAGTGTGGTCCAACCTAGCTATCGGTATCGGTAAAATCCACTATCGGTCAACCTCTAATCTTAAAATTCCCTGTTTTTAAATGTGCAAAGAATGGCACTGAGAAAAGTGACAAATCTGGGTCAAATGAACCAAAAACAGACGTAATTATACAGTAGTTAAAATCAATTAGTCAACTAGTCGTTCAGAAAACCCAGGGTTTTTCCTGCATTGAAAATGTTTTGCCGGCCGCCAAAACAAATTTTTGTCCCGCCAAAGGCTATTTGATCAATGAATGTGATTTATGAGTGATGTAAATGACTGCCGCGCTTGTGTAGACCAGATGTAAAAATGCCCTCCGAAACGCTTTCGCGGCGGATTAAAATCCGATCGTTCAAACCACAGGTGTCTGGGGCGCACTCCAGATGAAGCTAACAAGTGTAAATGCATCTGCTTGGTGAAACCAGAGAGCCTATGTGAATTTTACTCCTCCCAAAATGTAAAAAACTAGTGTGAGAGCGTGTTATAGGCTATATGACATGTTATAGTCAGATGTGACAGCGCTAATAGATGCATCGCTGCGGATACAGCCAGCAAGCCGACGCTCAAAATGCAGTAAATGAAAAAGTCGCAGACGCTCCGCACAGAATCATCTTCACTAGATGTTGTGAAACTAACTTATCTTTCCAGTGCTGATGCCACTCTCTCTCCTGTTGCGAACTTCGAATTTTGTAATTAGCTGATGATGAATAAATGCAGCGCATATCTGTTGATTTCATTGATGTGAACTCAACTTAATTTTGCATATAGCGCAGGAATTCAAGATCAGATTTATATGTTTTGTGGAGACACATTTATGTGGCCAAGTGTAGGCCTAAATGGAAACGTTTTAACAAATCAGATGGATATCTAATAAGAGAAAACACATGTTTACCAGGTGTAAACAGGCTCTCTGTCCAACTGTCTTTACTCTCCAAACCTCAATTTTTGAGGGATGGAGAGTAAAGACAGTTAGTCAAAATCAACTGGCATGAAGCGTTCTGCAACTAACATGAAAACTTTCAATAAAAGAAAAAAAAAAAAGAAAAAATCCTATGCAGTGATTAAGTGTTTTCCGTGTTGACAAATCTTTTGCGATGTCCTAACAACTGGGATTAGCACACAATGCGTCCATGTCCGCTAATGTCCGATTCGCAACTTGACGACTCATTTGAACAGATTCATTTTAAATTAATGAAACAACTGATCTGTCCAACACTCAACTCACAAGACGTCACTGTCTGAATTGGTGTATATCAATTACAAATAGGCCTAATTTACTCAGAACACCTCAGATATGAGATCATAAGTGTGATTTAGTCTTAAGATTTAACCATAAAAATAATAATAGATTTAGCCTTAATCCAGAGTAATTTCAGGTTATGACAATTCATAGTAAAATCATCTAGTTTAGACTGAAGTGAGGTGAAACCAGAACAAAGCAATTTGTTAGCTAGCTGTATGGTAGAAAAATAGACTATTGGCTAAAATAAATTTAATGCAATTTTTAATTCTTTTCAAAATTTATATGATTAAGCTATACCAAAATAATTGTCAGGTCTAGCAAAGAAGGATCCTACCTTACAAAAATATGAAAGCCAGTTTTAATATATGCCCTGACAGTGACAGTTTCTTTCATGAATAAGTAGCCTATGATAAGCAAAAATCACAAACTGTTTCTTTGCATTCATTTTAGTTATGGTCAACATTGGGCTCGCAGGTCACTTGGGGAGGGTACTTTTTTACTGTGTGAGTGTATGACTGTCAGCCACCACAGAAGGCCTTTTTTGACCCAGGAAAAACCCTGAAACCCTAGTCCTCCATTAGTCCAGTTAGAAAATAAATGTACGTTTTTCCATCCCTAGAACACCCTTAAAAAAAACAGCATTTAATTTCCATTGATTTGTTGATGTTGTATTGATAAGTGGCAGAACTGGATTATGTTTCATCTACATTTTAATAATGTATGTATTTTCACAATTAATAAACATAATAAAAGAGTCAATGAAAGTGAGCGAGGCTGTGCTTTTATAAAAGCAGCAGGTCTTAAAAGGCACCCCCTTTCACGGTCAAATCTCTAAAAGATTGATCTTGTAAAAACAACCTAGACAGAAGTAAGCCTGACTTTGTTTTCTAAAGCTGGTGTGGTAACCAATGCAGGGTACTTTTTTTTTTTTTTTGCCCGAAGCCAAAACATGGAAATTCAATATTGCTGTACAGCTCAAGTCAAGGAATTGTGGACACAGATTACATGATGGATTGAGGCTACACCAAAGCAAACTCCTCTGGCTCCAATCCTACACAGCACCTTCACAACTCGCAACAGATGTGTATCTTTTCTTTGAAAGCACAATATATTGGCTTTCGTTACATTTCAGATATTTTCAGACAAGCTCTGGATAGCCACATGATGAACATGTCCAAAAATGGGTATGATTAAACGTGAAAGCCCTGAATCTCACTCACCCGCACCGCCAGACCATAAGTTGTTATTTTAGCCCATGATGTTGTAAAAGGCCTGTAACCAATACAGGAGTTAAGAGGTTTATTAGGCCTCTATTTTCTTCCATTCTCCACCAGCTTAGAGCCAAACCAATCTCTGCCTCAATACTAGCCGCTCTATACTCAGTGTTTCTATGGCAACACTCTCATGAAAGCCTGACAAAAGGGTTTGGAGTGAAAAATAGCATTTATCGTGGTTCAAAATTGTATATAGAATTTAGTGATTTCAAAAGCAACCATAATAAGACCAACAGAATAAACTATTCCACGTCCAAAATTGCTTTAGCAGAGATTGATCAAACTTGTTTGAGTCCGTCCTGCTTCAGTTCTGAATGAAGCTTGGTTTTGAAAGCGCTCAAACTCAGGCACCTTGATCCCTGAAACAATAAACCCTGTTGGAGAGGAATTATCAAGAGAACAGTCAACAGGCAAACTGAGCGGCAACTCTTGTGAAGGGTTTAGGGGTCTTTGGGGGGATTTGTGAAGTGGTCCTGACTGACAGGTTGGACTGCCACTACTAGAGTAAATTACAGGTAATTTCAGCTTCAAAAAGAGGCAGTAAATCTGCTGTCTCTTAAATGGCAAGCACTCCAGAACTCAAGTTAATTAGCATTCATAATTAGTTTTCAAACTATGCATGACAAGCTCCAAACTCACTTTGTTACAGAAACATATTACAAGTAGAACATTTCTGAAACAATACAAAAGGCGAGCTTGAGTGAAGCTTTATGTAGTGCATGATGCAAGAAGGCTATTCTCCATGTTTACAGATAATGAGCTTGTATTTGTCTTGACTGAACAGACTAAATTATCGTGGAACAGGAACATGTTCATTGATACACTTTTGGTTACGCAACAGTGCCTAGAGAGTCATTTTTACTAGGGATGCACCAATATTACAACAGTTATTTTCGTGATTTTATACTATTTTGTTGAAATTAAAAATAAAGAATAAACATGGAAGTCAATCCTTTATAAATGCTACTAAAACAGAGTCGATCATTTTAAATATTACCTTAGGTTAAAAATAAATACTAAAATTGTATTTTAAAAATAAAAAGCTAGCTAAAGGATTTATTTTTAAATAAAAAAAAAATTAAATACAAATATTGTAAATACTCTTTTTAATTTAAAATAAAAACTTAAGTCAAATCATTTTAAAAATAAATAAGCAAACAAATAGATGCATAAATACATAAATGCTACTTGAAAAAATAAAAAAATGAAAACTAAAGTAAGTTATTTTAAATGCTACAAGCGAATTTAGGCTTCATGACAATATGCAAAAGTAGTTAGCTATTCATTTGCTAATGGATTATATTTAACAGTATTATTAAATTATTAGTGTTTTAAAAGGCTGAGTTTAAATGAGTGTTAGATGGAAAAGAGAATCTAAATGGACATGGGGCCATATATATTGTGCAACTGCTTTTTGAAGCTGCTGTAAAGTATTTGGTACAACATTGCTGTGCTCAGCCTAAAATAAAAAAATAGATGAATGACTGTCAAATCTAATCCTCAGGCATTCCATAGTTCAGTCACAGCTGTGTACTTGTCCATGACTCCTGAGACCACATGTGGGGCTCAAGGTGCCTTGATGTTGACCAAAACAAATAGCTGCAGTCTAGAAAAGAACAAGAGATCTTTTCTTGGCTTACCATGTGATCAGGTCTTGCTCCAATGTGAACCCTTAGCAGTGGAGGAGTCTCTACAGTCTGGACAAAGAGAAAACAAAAAAACAAAACAAAAAAAAAACGTTACTTGCTGCCATCAAGCAATGAAGGGTCAATAAATAAATCATGTTTTGATTGTAAACATGTCAGTAACTTTCCGTTTCCATTGAAAAAAACAAGCAACTGTTTGTCCAAATGCAGAACATGAGACACTGATTTCAATTCATCATGAGAAGATCATACTGTTGAGTTAAGGTGACATTAAGGTTTATCAAAATAAAAACAGGAAGAGTTCAGATATCAGGGCAGGGCTCGACAATAAGGAGTGCCCGATGGCCCAGGGTCAGCGTGAAAGACATTCATGACGGTAGACGGATTTGTCGCTTGCCACTGCAGTGTCGTCACGAAAGTTTATCATTTGCATGTGTTTTTAAGCCTCGTTAATTTAAAACAAATCAAGCGATTTAAAAGCGTTCAGCTTGAAAAAAAGCCACCTGAACAGGCAAATACATACAAAAGTAGGCTGTGTCAAAATACCCGTCTTGGCGAGTAAAATTGTAGCTTTAACAATGATTAATCTAACGTTATATTTAATCTATAAGTGGAGTACAGATGCACCAATCGACCGGCCATTTTTTTTTTTTTTTTCAAACTATCTTCTGTTCCGTGCTTGCACACAAACTGCACTGCAATCATTTTCCAAAATGCCGTTGTGTGGAAATATTACGTTATTATTATAATTAGTCTGTAAACGGCTGTTAACAGAGGCCAGAGACGCTGAAGACGGACGTAAAGAGGAGAAAATACTATAGCAGACCAAACAAGATCACTGTTCACGATGCGCGAAATATAGGAAGAAAATCCAAATATTGAAATTTATATGAATGTGTTTCTGAGGGGATCTGGCTGTTTTCAGAAAAGTTTACATGCCGTTTTCTTTTAATCTTGCCTCCGTATAATGCATTTAAATTAGCGTTAACACACGCAGCGCTGCTGTGTTTACAGAGGTAATCAAATAAACGTATCAGATCTGTCATTCAGATGTTTTATGTAGCATAATTTCACAAAGTTTAAGTCAGACCATTATGTTTTTGCTTCAGATTTTGAAATTATACAGACTAATAAATCAAACATTGCACAAGACATTTGACTTGAAAAATCAAGGTGCAATAAGAGTGGAGAATATGCAAACGTTATTTTGTGTGATTTTTCCGTTTCTGTAGCCTACCTTAACGTCTACAAACATAAAAGCCAAAAGCATCATTTCATTTCTATCTTTGTGCTGTAGGTCTATATTTAATTGTGCTATTACTTGTAATTTGTTCTTATTTACTGGCTGTCACTTGTCTTTATTTAATTTTCATTTTGGGGTGAACTATATTTTTAAATATAGGTTGAAATGGGGTCTAAAACATTTTGCGATCAAATCACAGAAAGCATATGAAGGTAGTCAAAAATGCAAGTGACCAAATCACATTTGTAGTGGAAACACTGTCCATCCCAAATGAGTCCAGAAACACAGTAAATACAGTTGTGAGGAAGCACACCAAAACAAGTCATTCAGTCCTTACTCTGTTGTTCAACAGAACGCGGTACAATCTTTTCATTCACAACATGGGTTTGTTCATTCAACAGTATTTATACACCGCACTCTTGCTCCCACAAAAGTGTAAAGCCAACATAAGAGGGGAGGCGATGCATCCTGGCATCCGAATCACTACAAAATCTATAAAACAGGTGGAAACAGGGCCTATCAGTCTTTAAACAAGCTCAGGGGCGATCAGTTTCACTGTTGACGTACAGTATCAGACTCAACCACTCATGGATCTTTCACAGAATGTCTGTCCAAGTCTCATTGATTCCAATTTGACCGGTCAGCCATCCGGAAGTCAGTGTGAACCAGTTTCCATCAGCTTGCCAGTTTTATTTATCAAGGTAACAGGCTACTACAAAGAAAATGCAGTCTTTCTGAATGCCAAAGCAATGGCTAAAATGTGATTTACATTATCATCAGGTCAATATAAATGTTTACTCTGGTGCACCTAAAGCTTTGATGCTGCTTGAATGAAAAGGAAGTGCTGACCTGCAAGTCCAAAACCAAAAAGTATTTTTGCAGCGTATTGACGTGAAAATATAACCTTGAGATTCTCTAACAACTTACTGGCTTCAAAGGAATGACAGAAGCAATTACGTTTGATTGATACTATTTTTTTTTTTAAACTGTCAAAAACATCCATTCACAATTCACAGCTCTTGTATTTGTAAATTGACAGGTCTGTAGCCCAAATGTATTTCTTTGTTTGCACACTTTTGGGCAATTCTGCTGTCAAATGTACTGCTTGCATTCTGATTCAGTCTCAGCAGTGAATTGAAAATAGAAAAGCGCCTCTGGAAAAACTTAATCATTCGAATCCGTTGCAAAAAAAAAACAATAATAATACTACAAACATGTACAGAGCTCCAATAGGAATATAAAACTGTCTTTACCCACTGGGTGGCTTCTCAAATTAAACATTGCAAAACTCAAAATTTAAACACATTTTCTCTAAGAGGAACTCAAGTGTCTTGACAACATTAGACAAAGGGATCTCTCTCATCCTCATCCTGGGGGATCTGGATTGATGAGAAACACATCTAAAAGGATTCCTCTATCAAAGCCTATCCCTGCTGCCCATTTTCAACGGCCTGGCCGATTCATATGACAGCGTCTCCGGGTTTATTTTCTGGCTAGACTATCATTACAGCATATTTTTCTCACACAGCAGCATTTCAGCATGGAGATGCCCTTTCCTGAACCTTGACTCTCACCCTTTTAGCGGTCCGGAGTTAGTCCAATGAGAACGACGGCGCAGAATAAGAGAAAAAGTTTAATTGGGTCATCTGAGACCGGCAGAAAAGATGTGTGGGACTGATGAAGGTCAATGGAGGCAAAACTCGATAAGGTTACACACGCTAAAAACTGCTTGTCAGAGGGAAAAAGAGTCGAGAAGGCACAATGGTCGAGAGGTCGGACAGGAGCGCACAAAAGGCCACAAAAGAGAGTTGAGGACATAATTATTGCAACTAATTGGACACAATGTGCGAAATTATATATCAGAGCGTGTGCGCTGCTATGAAAAACTGCATGACACCTTGAAGGTGTGGCTCATTTTTAAGAGTGAAAATCACAGTGCTCAAATGTTTTATATATTACAATTATTTAGCCGCACATTTGCAAGTAAAGTGTAATAACCAATCAAACAAATGAATCTATAACATTGGTATGTATATGAAAAATCTCTTATGTTCACCAAGGCTGAATTTATTTGATTACAAATGCTCCAGTCTTCAGTGTCACATGATCCTTCAGAAATCATTCTAATACGCTGTTTTGGTGCTTAAGAAGCATTTAAAATTGTTATAAATATTGAAACCGGTTTTATCTGCTTAATATTTATTTGGAAGCCATGATACACTATCATTCAAAGTTTGGAGTAAGATTAAAAAAAAAAAAAACTTTTATTCAGTAAGGACATGTTAAACTGTAAAGACATTTACAAACGTTACAAGATTGCGAATTTAAATAAATGCTATTCGTTGAACTTTCTATTTAACAAAGAATGCTGAAAAAAATGTGACAGGTTTCCCCAAAAATAAGCAGCACTATTTTTAACATTTAAAATGATAAAAATGATTCCTAAGCAGCAAAACAGTGAATGTCTGACAGCATCAGAATAAAACTGCACAATTTAAAATGTCAGCATGAAGGCAACAGACTTTATGAATCTACGACTTCTAATCCTGTCTTTCAGAAGAAGAATCTGGCAGCCTTTCAGCTTACTGATTAAAGATTATTGATTTTCCATTTTATACCAACACACGAACACTTGATTGGAAACATGCAGCCTGTGTCGACACCCCATCTCAAGTGTGTGCTTGCAACGATTATGCACTGGAGAAATACCAAGCTAAGGTCGATCTCAATCAGATACCTTGTTTACTAGGGAACTGAGCCATTTGGATTAGCCTAAGGAAGCTGCTGAATCTTGGAGAGAGATAAGTCACGTTTACGTTTAAGGAAGCCATTCACAGAATATATGGTTTTAGCTCCAAACCACGTGTTGGTATTTATCGAGTGCAGAGAGGCAGGATAAGTACAGCTGCCCTACATATAGTTTCAAGATGAAGAGATGCTGTGGACATACGTGTTAGTCCACCTACACATTTCACAAAAGAGCACAATCATGTCAGAATAATGGCTGTTAAGTCTGTGAATGGTTGTACTGATACTAAAGCGGTTGTTTATACTTTCATAAATACACATGATGTCCAAGAAAGCGCAAATCTTTCACGTTTTGTATTTTATTTTTAAATTATTTTTTGAGAAGTACAAACAAGCTCTTCTAGCTAGGACTTGTAAAAATACGGTTAGTAAAGGCCCTGTCCACACAGAGACACGTTTAGCTGTATACGTAAAGATTTTGTATCATACTGGCATTTCGTCCAGACGGATCTGGTGTTTTGGGAGCGTGAAACGGCTAATTTTTGACACTTTTGCGTTTTCGTGTGTACAGCCAATCCGTATATTTTGTGAAACGATGATGTCATCACCCCATGTCTCGACCCTAGTCAGACACCACTACGCCACGCAACAGCAAAAACAACATGAACAAACACTGAACGATTGTCTTTTTATTAACTAACATCAACACAAATTAATAAATGTATTGTTCCATGTTCGTTTGTATACTCCGTCCAAGGTTTATACACATAGTCTAAGTCTTCTTCTCTGTTTTTAGTGCATCTCTATGGCAGAATTACAGCGCCACATACTGGTCTGGTATGAATACTAGATCGTTTTGTGTCGGTTTCGTGGTTTTGTGTACACGCAGATATTTCTTGAGACGAGGAAAAAAAAACAAGATTGGATAGAGAAAGCTCTGGCTTTGTGTGGATGTGGCCTTATTTTTTCTTACTGATGCACACTGTTAGGGTTGTAACGGTTTGAGATTTTCATGATAATAATCTCAGAAAACATGACTATCACAGTATATATTAAACAATAATTCTTATCAGTAACAATGACTCTTAAAAGAATAAGAACATACAAATAAATTACAAATAAGAACAAAAGTTGAGTGAACAAATCCTTTATTACAACAAACTTGAAACCATTTTAATGAAAGTATTGAAGTCTACCTTCTGAAAATAAAATAAAGCTATACACCTTATGCATATCACACTTTAACATGTTAAATCATTAATTAAAATGTTATCAAAATGAAAATTTATCAACTTGTTTTTGGCAAAGTTCTGCACAATATGAGCAAACATAATATTCCTTTATAATAATTATTTTATTTAAATATTTTTTTAGAATATTATTGTTGTCGTTATTATAACTGAAGTACATTGTACAATGCTAATATATTTTGACAGGTTGTAGCGGACCTTTGAGTTTCAGAGTGTATTTGACAATGGTTTCCTCTCAAATCAAACTAGGAAATGTTTATTTAAGTTTTCTCTCGGAGCAGCTCTGCTGATGTCCGCAAATATGAGCGAAGATGTTGAATGTATTGCCTGCTTTTGCAGCCACTTTGCGTACACATTTTTTGCAAATTGGATCCATCCTCAAGGACAACCCCTTGTTTGTTTTTTTTTAATATCCAAACCATTCCAATGCAGATTTTAACTTTCTTCAGCAGGCATGGAGATTAGATATAATCTCTGTCTCTGTCATTTTCTCCGCTGCACGTGCGTGCAAGCAACCAAGTGAATGCAAAGCGAAGCAGCTGAACGGAAATAAGTTGCATATGCACGGGTGAGATTTTTTTCTTCATTCTTTTTTTTTTTAAACCATAGATATGCAAATGTTTATGGTATGATAACCATGAACGTTCAAACCGTCATATCGTTACAACCCTACACACTGTACTCCAGAGAAAAAAAAATTAAAATCTATGTGAAACTCAACAGTTTCTCTTTAATCCATTTTTATCTATAATAATGTATCATAAAAAAAAAAAAAAAAATGCAAGTCAATTACAAAAGATTCACTGAATAAAACACCTTCTACAGGCCTCTTGACCAATCAGTTATATAAGGAGGGATGGATGGTCAGGATGGCTAACTGGTAGATAGTGCTGGGCAATAAAACGATCACGATAATTATCGCGATATCCTTTTCCCTCGATAAAATGATAAAGAGTTAGATAAATGTTCAATATAATGTTTCTGCGGCAAAAGCGGAACAAAACAGAGCTAATCATTTGAACCACGGCAAGCATTTTTCTGCTCGTCTCAAAGTTCAAGTGTCGGTCACGCGAATACTAAACAGCGCTTGAATTCAGTGAAGAAATCAAATGTCTCTGTGATTTAAACTACGATTTAAAGCCAGAAGAAACTGAGCTGACAAACAGGAAAAACACTGTGTGCAACAATACGGTCAAAAGGCTTTTCAATCTACAAATCGCTATCATTTACTATGGATTTACTGTAGCAACACTCACTGAACCACGGTATTACAGTAGAAACGTGGGGTATACATATGGAATTGTATTGTATTATTAATGTGGTCTAGGGCTGCACAATATTGGGAAAAAACTGACATTGCGATATTTTTTTTTTTTTTCTGCGGTATATAGTAGTCAACATTTGAAGTTGATCAAAAAAGTTCAAAGTTGTCTTAAGACAAGAACGCATTTTGGTTTTAGGTTTTAGGACAACTTTGTTGAAAGGTTTTGATCCACTGCAAATGTTGACTAGTGTATACTGTGATGTGTAGAAATACAGGAGTGTTCATCAGATATCTTGAATTGCTTAAAAATGAAATAATTATTAATTCCAGAATAATTGGGGTGATTTTGTAGGAATCTTCACAGAAAGCAAATATAATAAAAACACTGAATTGCTTCTAATTCGAAAATGAGAGTAAAATGTGCACAGGCACTTACAAGTTTAAAAACGAAGGAAAGCGAGGAAAAGAGGGAAAACTCAAACAGACTCCCAACCGGATGTTGACAAAGTACCAGTTTTGGTCAACATCATCCTTTCTGTAGCCAAAATATTTCCAAACAACTCACGACGCATTTCTTTTTGCAAACAAATCTTCCATTTCAGTGTATTTCTCCCATTCCTCGCTCATTTTGTCATGCACACACAGAGACTGCATGCCAAAAACATGAAGCAAAAAACATGTACTTTGTAAATAGTTTTTTTAAGAACCCTTAAATCAGAATTAAATACTTTAAATTAAGCAAATGTAAAACCGTACAAGTTTACACAAAACACAAAAATATGTAGCCTACCTCCTGCGATGTGACTATTGCGAAAGATGTTTATTTTGTTAAGGAAAAATGACTGGAAAAGTGTAAAGAACTCAAAAGTGTGTCATGTTCTGAACATAAAGTGTAGTTTAAAACCACAATTAATGGTCTGGTTTCCACAACTTTCACTTTTGCCTTTAAACTTGAAAGAAATAAAAAGATTTGACATTTATTGTGATAATAATCGATTTCGACTGATATGAAAAGTTGTATTGTGATTGACCATATTTTTGACCATATTGCCCAGGCCCTACCAGTAGACCACCAACTGAAGAGAGTAACTCCAACTTGCTCCAACACACTAGTCTGGAAGTTTCTAGTAATCCTGAAGACCTCAATTTGCTGGATCAAGTGTATTAAATTAGGGTTGGAACTAAGCTTTATTGGACGGCGTCCTTCCAAGAGCAGAATTGGATACCCCTGGTCGTTGGATTGTATGTAGGATTAAAATTCTGTGCATCACATTTAAAGTCAAACAACAAATAATTTAGCAGAACGTATATTTTATTCTGAATACTTGCGCTGTTATTCTATTCTGCTCCGTCTGTGCTGCACGCATGCACTCAGCAGCGCTCGTTCGCTCGCTCGCATAAGCCACGCCCACTCCTGACAGCAAAATGGATATATTTGCATGACTTTCTAACATTTACAGATGAAAAATATACCTGTGACGTGTCAGTTATAGACTGAGGACAAGCTAGTTTAAGGAAACAGAATCTTTCACACGTCCACCAGGTATGAGACATAATCCTTATTATTCTTTGATCATTACTCTTTTTTTATTCACTTTCGCGTCACTTTCAGTTATGACAGCCAGCGTGGTAAAACTCTCTCTCCAAGATGATATTTTCCCATTATAGTCCTTGATGTGTAGATAAAGGTCTGGGGATTCGAATAAAATGACTATATCTTGCTAGAGTTCATTGCTCTCTCATTTCTCTTCTCTTTGTTTGTACTGTGGAGACGAGTACAGTGTGCTGTGACTTATGTTGCTTCAAGCACATCATTCTGCACCCTAGATGTGCATAAACACAAGGACTCCGTGTTGATTCAAGTGCACCAATCTGCACCCAGCTTTGTGCAACTCTGTTTGAAGCGTTTCACATTATCAAAGTTTTGCACACAGAAAGATTATTAGAAGCCTTTCTTTTTCTCATGATTTCCATCTTATTTTCATAAATGTATTTTGTAAGAATACAAATAGTTAACAGAATAAACATGTTTAAATTGTATAATGTGCACTAAAGATTTTTCAAGATATAGTTTTTGCTGCTAAATTGTACAGTCAGCTAGTTTAATTTCATAGCTTATATGTTTTTATTCAAATGTAGTTTTTCTCTGTAATGAGGAAGTGAGTATTTAGTGGATTGTGTTTAACAAAGGATTTAAAAAAAAAAAAAAAAAAAAAACAACATTAGTTCCACAAACAGTATTAATATTATGTGGTGTAGAAAAATAAAAATAGTGCTGGTGTTGGATCGTTATTGGCCGATTCTTAGAATTTGGAATACTAAATGTAATCTTACACTGCAAAATGATAACTAAAAAAAGATTAAAAGAAAACATCATAATTATTTACTGGACCCTTAAATTAATCACATTTATATAATGAAAGCCATGAAAAAAACAGACAATTATAATTGTGATAATCGTCATAGTCGCCAAAGCCCTAAAACAGACAATTAATCGCAATAACCGTGACTATTTTTAGGCAGCTAATCGTCAGCCAAATTTCATAATCGTGACAGCCCTAGTTGAAATATAATAAGCATTTTCCTGATGCTCCCCTGCCATGCTTGCTTAGCTTGTCATTTTGCTTCTGACTTTCTCTGACTCAAAAATTCCCGCTTGCAGCCACATTTATTAATACTTTCTGTTTGCAAACATAAATGACATTATCAGGATGAGTATTTGGGGTGGAGAATCCCGTCAGTGATCTCTCTTGAACTACTGACATACTGTAGTGAGGGGGGTCTCTCTTCCCAGAATTATTGGCAAGCTGTTATTCCAACCATTACAATCCTCAATACCCATCTCTTTTCCTGGCTAAAGGCATGTTCACACCAAGTATGGTAAGGATAAAGATAAAGATAAAAAAAAAATCAAAAAATTAAAAAAAAAAAAAAAAAAAATCAAAAAAGTGGGTTAAAAAAAAACCTTCTGTATAAAAGAATAGCAGATTCCTCAGCACAACTAACAATAACTGCACAGAGAAACAATATTGTTGGAATCTCTTTTATATTGTTGGATTTTTTTTTTCCAGCTGATGAATGATAAAAGCATTGACAGCCAATTATAATTCATTCAGCTTTAAAGAGCTCGAGCATTTAAAATGGCAGACAACAAATCTACAGCACATGCTTAGAATGAACAGTGCTATTGTTCATCGGTGTGGAGGCTAACATAATTACTGTTGTAGTTATTTTATGGTTATTGTTCTTGGTGTGAACGGGCTTTAAGAATGCCACCAAAGTTACTTGGTCCACACTTAGTTTCTTAGCTTTTTGGCTTTTTACAGTGCCTAGTGACTCCCTATGTTCATGAGTGTCTATAATTAATCAATAATCAAATTAAACAATACCAAAATTCTTTCAAATATTAATATTTAACTTCAACACATATTTGTCAATGCTAAACATTCCTCATTTATCTGTAATATAAATAAGATGCTAAAATAGTTATTTATACAGTGATACTGTCATACACTGTGGTGTAACAGAGAATTTGTATTACACTGAATGACGAAACTGCTACATCAGCTAATATTTCAGGCAATCAAATGGCCACCTATTTCAAACAGTGAACTTGACCAGTAAAGTTAAAGTTAATCACAATTATTCACAACATCTACTTGTTTTTGTTTTTTTAAATCTAACATTAAAAGTGTTTTTTGGCATTCCACTGAATGACGTGTGTTTTTGTAACCTGTTACCACACCATGAAATGGTGAAACTATCAAGTATTTAAGTGCAATAAACTCATTTTTCTGCAGAACCACATGAATTTCCAGGTGCCATTTAATGATGTCACAGACTTGCGAATGACTATCCGTTTTTTTATATGATTTCAGAATAACTTCTTATTCCTCTTACATTGAATGATCTCAGATAAACTGCATTTTCGGGACAAAAGTCCCCTGTCCATTGAAATACTTAAAAAAAATAAATAAATAAATAAAAAATAAATAAATAAGCAATAAGTCATTTTAAAGTCTCTTGATCAAAAAGCATGTCTAATTAATTAAAATCATGAAACAAACAATTTAACATCAATTTATTAAAAGTTTTTCAAAAATTACATGTTTAGGGCCCTATAAAAGATTTTATTTTTACCAAATGTTTTAGCATGTCTAATTATTTGAGAATTTTCATTTATTATTTCATTTATTTATTAAGTTTCATTTATTCTTACAATAGCCTTATGATTTTTTTCCCTCAGAAATTATGCTGTGCATTTACATTTTTTAAAGGCATAAAACATTCGTTTAATTTATCTTTTAATTAATGAAAATTAAACAATTTTATTTATTGGAAAATAAAGGGGATTTAATATTACTTTTAAAACTATTACTATTACTTCTAATAATATTATATTAGATTTAATATATAAATCTTCAATACTTATATTGCTGGATCTGTCCGCTTCTTTTGACAGTTAGCAACCAGATCCTCCTGTCAACCCTATTGGCAAAGGGCACATCAGGAACCGCACTCCAGTGGTTTGAATCTAACCTCTCAGATAGGTTCTTCAAGGTATCTTTGAGAAGCGAGGTATCCAAATCGCAACATCTAACTACTGGTGTGCCTCAGGGCTCAGTTCTTGGACCACTTCTCTTCGCTGTCTACATGGCATCACTACGTTCGGTCATTCAAAAACATAGCTTTTCATATCACTTTCACAGACTTTTAAATTAAATGTTCCCTCCTGGTGGAATGACCTGCCCAACTCAATCCGATCAGCTAAGTCCTTAGCCATCTACAAGAATCGGCTAAAAACACATCTCTTTCATCTTTATTTGACCCTCTAACTCTAGCACTATGTGTAATGCGTTAAGCTAACAGACTTGTTATAGCACTTGCATATCATTGCTCTTTTGTTGATTTTGATTGCTTCCATTGTCCTCATTTGTAAGTCGCTTTGGATAAAAGCATCTGCTAAATGACTAAATGTAACGTAACGTAAATGTAAAAGGAGTAGTTGCTTCCACTGTTAGAAGGAAAAAATTCAAGTGATTGCAACCGTGCTGCATGGGCGCACACAGTTAAGCATTCCTACCAGTGCAGCCTGTTCATTATCATAATAAAATACAGTCGGTCAAACATATGGAAAAAATAAACACACTGTTCAGTTTAAATATGTAGTAAAATTTGTGCCGTTAAGCATAATCACCGTACCGCCGTGATTTTGTGCAAAACATTTTGTTTTACGTGAAGAGTACTTTGATGCTTTGATGTCATACAACGATCGTTCTTGCGTGCGCAGTGCCTCTGCATTAGATGACATCATATACGTTTCAAGCCGGTGCAAGAAAGCAAAACCATGACGGAGGCAGAGGATCAAACCTCTTCCAGACTTCTTTCTGTACCTTCACATTTTGAAGTGTGGAAACACTTTGGATTTTACACACTGCCAGGAAAACGTAACTAAACATGACTAAAACGGTATAGTAACATAGCACTTTATTTTACTTCACAAATAATTTTTTTCTACTCATTTTGTATATATTGTATTTATGTGCAAGTTCAAGTTTCATGGTTCAAGGTACTTTAAATATACACTGTATGTGTATGCTCCTGAAATAAAAGTTCAATAAGATGTAATGCATTGTTTTTGTTAATATGACTCATCATATAGTCCCTTTTAAGGTTATAATCAAGCATTTTCCATGGTCTAGTCTTTAATAAGCAAACAAAAAGCACAATAAATTGTAATATCGAATCGCAATACTCAATTATCACAATATATATTGAATTGGCGCACAAGTATCAGGATAGTATTGAATCGGCAGATTAGCGTATCATCCCAGCCCTATGCAGATTTAGCAATTGGTTCAAATCGGTCATGCAGATTTTACTTCTGTGTGAGCTATGCTTCCTACATAAAACAATTTTCACTCAGAATGTTGATAGTAAATTTCACACAAAATTACAATAAAACAGCAAGTGACGCACTGAATTAAACAACAAAAAAAAATAAAGTAGAAAAATAGAAATAGTAGGCTATTTTCTTGTCAAACTCCAATAACCCGTTTTATGACTTCTCAAAAACTATTTTTACAGTGTACATCGCTAGAGTATAGACTTTCTGCCTGTAAATTTAGTCAAAATTTCTCTCACATGTTCTCTCACACGTTAGGGCTGCACAATATTGGAAAAAAACTCACATTGCGATATTTTGTATTTCTGCGATATATATTGCGATATGAAAAAAACAAAAACAAAGAATAAAAAGAGATGACTTGAAAAGCTCTATATGGGGGGGGGGGAGAAAATCAATGATTGGGTTGATTTTGTAGGCGAGTAAATCAGCATAGAAAAATAAACAAATTACAAACATAGATAAATAAAGTAGGACAAAGAAATAAATTAAACAGTGCTTTATTTTTTTCCGGTAAGTCTAACAGTATTCAGGTACACTGGTTGAATAATCAAATGTAAAATAACACTGCATTGTCTTCACTGTATAAATTAAATCTAATCAATCTGTTATAAAGCTACAAAAGTGATTTTTCTCTATGTGTTTTGTTGTTTGATTAACATTCATGACACAGAGAGCCTTAGGAACTTTATTAAAATGATGTGAACCAATATACTAACCATTTTCTTTCTCAATTGTTTAGGCCTATCTTCACAAGCCATGAGCAACTGTTTACAAGGATACTTGCAGAGACATGCTTTTTGACAGTTTTGCGCGTATGTGTCATTTCAGGCACAAATAGATGCGGAAGTGAACGGAATCTAGTGTTGAGCAGGACATGAGCAGCGTGGCGCAACATGACAAAATACAATAGAAGAACCCATTATAATCAGTGATGCTGTCTACACTGGACGCAACTAGAGATGTTCCGATACCCTTTTTCCCTTCCGGATACCGATTCCGATACCTAGGCTCAGGGTATCGGCTGTACTGATCCGATACCTGGGTGTGTATCTGGTTATACAGCTGTATGTACTACTAGCCCTGTATGAATTGATATAATTATTTTATGATGTGCTTCACCATATACTGAGATAGATAGATAGATAGATAGATAGATAGATAGATAGATAGATAGATAGATAGATAGATAGATAGATAGATAGATAGATAGATAGATAGATAGATTTTAGCAATTAGAATTAAAACTTGGTAACCATCTATGAATACATATTAGTCATTTTAACTGAACTTAAGACTGGTGGTGGTGCTTTTTTGGGTCATTCAGTGTTTCTGTAAAAAAATGGGGGGGGGGGAACTATCAGTAATACTGATAAGATAATCATATTATTCTACTAAGAACAATATAAAACGCACTAAGGATTAACGAGCTGCTGGATTCATGAATATTAATCAGGTTGTGTGCATTCGCTGAAATCAAAACAGGGATGATAATAGGTGAGCACCAGCCAATGAGATTTTCGTTTGCATATTAGCTCCCCCTACTACCGGAGAACCTGACTGAAGAATTCCAAAAGGAACTCTGTTATTTTGACAGGAAAATACAACAAAGAATATTGTTTACATACCATGCAGAATTGACGCGCTGCATGTAAGACTCTCTCTCTCTCTCAAAGCGATGGCGAGTCATGCGCTTCACAATAGAGTTTACGGTACGTCAAATACAAGTGCGCTGCGCATTCATTCAGATGATCTGAAAAAATAACAGATCGCTTGACGGAGAGTGAAACTCTGAAGCTCTCGCCGATACCAGAATTTTTTGTAGTATCGGTGGAATTTCCGATACTAGTATTGGAATTGGAACAACCCTAGACACAACAGCTGTCGTGAAAACGATCAGTATAAATATAACGATCAGTAAAAAAAAAAAAAAAAAAAAAAAAAAAATCGCACATCCTAAGATGTGACCATCACAGATGTGCACATCGCGATATCTATGCTGAAATGATATATCGTGCAGCCCTACCACACGTTGACTACGTAACCACAAATACAATTTCACAACATTTTATTAAAAAATGCCGAACCTTGAAAGACGTGCTCTCCATCCTTCAGCAAAAACATAGGTCTAATTCCTCCACTCTGATGCCACGTGACTGATGCACTTGGCCCTTTTACTCTCAGCAAACAGATACCGTGATCTCAGCTTAGTAAGCCGAGGTTTCCCATTCCCTACACTGAGCACAAATACCCTATTATATAGCCTGGCCTTCTTTGTCCAAGCATTGGTCTAATGGACAAAAGTAATTAGGCTAAGTGACAGGGGTCCTTCTTCACAATTGTTAAATGCATATTATCTGCAAGTCCTAAAGATAGTGGTCTAGACAACATGGCTATCCGACAGATAATTGTCTAGCCAACATGAGTGATCTCCTGGAAAGAATATCTTGACAGTGGCAAAAGGAAATAAAAAAAAACTTTTACTTTAAACTAGAAACAAACTGATAAAACAACATTTTTGTCAGTCTGTGTGTGTGTGTGTGTGTGTGTGTGTGTGTGTGTGTGTGTGTGTGTGTGTGTGTGTGTGCCAGAAAGTAACCTCCCTCCATAATGTTTACTGATAAAACCTAGTATGATAAAAACACACCACATTACCAGGGGTGCACATAAGTGGTCCACAGGTCCGCATGCGCAACCAAAATTAAAAATGCGCTGTGTAAATAAGTTCTGACAGCGCATTCGCATACCAACATGGTTGACAGCTGTTAATGCACAATTACCATTTTAGATCGACAAACTGTACTGTATAAGATTTCTATTCAAACTGAAAGCATAACCCGCTGCCATTTTCAAAGCAAAACTGCCTGTGACATTTCATTCACTGACACAATTCCATCAGCAGCGCTAAACCCGGAAGCGCATAATACTTACTTGCCGGCAACCCGCCAAAATAAAAGCTCGCTGATTTTACGTTTGAAAATGATGAAAATTAAAATTAAAATAATGATAATAATAAAAATAATAACATTTTATTTTTAAGTTTACTATAAAATAATTGCATTTGTATGTAATAATACTATTTTATTTTAAAATAAAAAGGCAGTATCACACTTGATTATTTAGTTTATTATTTTTAGTTAGTTATTTTATATATATAAAAAACTAAAAGTGCAACAATAATATTATTATTTTTTTTTTTTATAGTTCTATTTTATGGGTCACACTACATGCCATGGCTCGTGTGAGGACCAAACCAAATCTCCAGGTTCTCATATGAGAACCAGGCTGAAAAACTTATGTGCACCCCTGCACATTACTGACATTATATCAGGAAAAGGCTGGGTTGCACATTAAGGGATTTCAACAAATTACAGAGCCATTTAAGTGATGTCGGAGCTTATTGGACTGAACAGCTGGTTTTTAAAGTCTCAAACAAAAATGTTGAACCCTCAACCTACATTTGTTTGTCACTCCACTTATGTTGTTATGTTATGTTTTAGAGATGATATCAATTGCTTGTATCTTTAGCGCCACATATTCAACACTGCATCAAACCAATACAAGTTTTTCTTTTAGGAGTAGGGATGTCACGATACCAAAAATCTAGTAGTCTGTACCAATACCACTAAAAATACACCATACTTGATACCAAGTCAACACCATGGGGAAAAAAAATAATAATAAATAATAATAATAATAATAATAATAATAATAATAATAATAATAATAATACTTAAACATTAATTCCTTTAATTAACATCACAAAAACACATTAGTGGCACTTGGCCTTCAAATAACACACACACACACACACACACACAAACACATACGTGCACACACACACACTAGGGCTGCACGATAAATCGAAATGAAAATTGCGATTAGACAGAAGCCGAAATTGTCATGTGTATCTTGACAGTGAAGCATGGTTCTGCGATCAGTAGTAAATTTCCATCCGAAGGCCAGAGGGCGCTCTCGCGCAGACACTCCAAATACGCCCCGCAGAAGAAACCCAGGAAATCTCTATAGCAGTTGCTGAATAAACAGAAGATTTAAATGCTTTCATTGATTCAACGCGACTAATAAAGACACGACTATGGCAATATATGGTTTATCTGAGTTCTTATTAAGAAATAAAAAATAAAGTATACAATCCAATGCTAATCAACATAGCCTTTATCATTGCTTAGAATGCTATGAAATATGTTGCGTGCCTTATTCTGTGTAAGAAGCCACATCATCTCACAGAAAGATTTATTTCAAACATTTGACTGCTGTTACGAAGGGAGTTTGGAATAAAAACGTGAAAATACCACATTTAATAACGTGCTTTCAGATGGAGCAGCATTTACTACACAGAGCCGTAGTTCACTGAGAAGCTACGCAAACAGCTGTCATTATCGCGAATGATTTCTTCAATTTCGTAATCATACGATTATGTCATCTGCGATTTTTTTTTTGGAGAAGCTTGTCAGAGACTGTTTGCAACTACTACTGAATGCTGCCACCAGGCTTTTGACAGGGACTCGTAAGTGGGATTATATTTCTCCTATTCTGTCCACTCTGGGCTGGTTGCCAGTCTAGTATAGGATTGACTTTAAACTCCTAGTTTTTGTTTATAAGTCTTTGAATGGGTTAGCTCCCTCCTACCTGTCGGAGCTTTTACTGGTACACAAACCTGTTAGGTCTTTGAGGTCTTCTGACCACTATTTTAATTGTTCAGAGGACAAAGTACAAGCGAAGGGGGGAATCGGGCTTTTGCGTTGGCGGCTCCAAAACGATGGAACAGTCTTCCCTCCAACATTAGAGTTGCTCCTACTCTAAATATTTAAAAAAAAAAAAAACGTCTGAAGGCACATTTTTTGTGTGTAGCTTTTGAAACTGCAGCGTGTTGAGACACTGGTTTCTGCTTGTACTGTCCTTGATGTTTTATTTGGTTACTGTTGTTTTCTATTTGTGGAATCATATTTACTATTGTACAGCACTTTGGTCAACACTGTTGTTTTAATAGTGCTTTATAAATGAATAAATAAAATGAAATGAGAGATCAACGGCTCTGTGTAGTAAATGCTGCTCCATCTGAAAGCAAGTGATAGACATTTACTACTAATCACATAACCGGCTTTACTGACAAGATGCGCATGACAATCACATTCGATTAATCGTGCAGCCCTAACACATATACACACACACACACACACAAACACAAACCTATACTCTGGATGCAAGCATTAGTTTAAATTCACTGAGATACTAGCAGGGCAAAAATATTTGAAAAAACCACCAACATAACAATTATTTAAAGCAGTAGGCTAATATTAGCCAATAATGTTAATGAGGATAATCTGCAGACGGATACACAACAAATGAACAAGCTGTAAGCTATCAGAAAGTCAGTAACTTCATGTGTGTGCGTGAACATGCGCAGCTCTCATGCTTTCGGAGCTGCTCGCTTTCATTTAAATTTCCCAAAATCACATTCATAATATATCGTCGCTATCTTCCATGTGTAGTTGTTTTGTGTGCTTGCAGGTAATTTTTCTTCTTTACCCTTTGAAGACCGACTGAAACGCTTCCAGGCGTATGCTCTGGCCGCCCCGTCAGTTCCGGACAATTGCAGCCTCGCTTACTCGATACCTTCAGCACCATCGGTACTTACGCTATTGAAGAAAAACAAGTACCAACAGGATTTTAAAATGTTTATTCCGACTCGGTACTGTAGTATTGGTTCTCGTGACATATATATATATATATATATAAATAAATAAATCACAGTATTGCGATTACAGCTCAAATGCTTTATTTTTAAATATCTGGGTAAAAAAACAACAACTTTTTTTCCACTGAAGATAATATATTTTATTTTTACATATAGAACATTTTGGAACAGTAAACACGTCAGGCTAAATAATTAAAATAAATAATTGAGTTCTTCTTTATTAAATTAAGTGCAGTCACTTAAGTGAGCCTAAACCTGCAGCTCAACAACAATCAGAACATAAACTCTTTTCTGTAAAAAAATAAATGAAAAATAAAAGCAGTCATTAAACCTGCAGCTAGGGGTGTGCGATATGACAATTTTTGATCATGGACGGTTAAAATGTCTCCACGATCTGCTTTAAAAAATAAAAAATTGTCGACAAATATTTTTCTTGTCGAGTACTCGTTTGATCTAGGGCTGCAACAACGAATCGATTAAATCGCTAAAAATCGATTACTAAAAGAGTTGGCAATGAATTTCATAATCGATTCGTTGCGACACGGAGACGTTTGATTATTAAAAAAAAAAAACTGAGCGCAGAGCGGAGTGAACACACTCGGTCTCTCTCGCGCACTGATGCTAGCAGAGTTCGGCGCCTCATAGACAGGGCGGAGCAAAAAAAAAAAAAAAACGAGCGGAGGTACGTTAGAGGAAAGATACATGGCGGAGGCAGAGAAATCTGTGCGACCCAAGTCATCCAAGGTGTGGGAGCATTTCACACTAAATAAACAGAAAAAGTGTGTTAACTGCAAAATATGCAAAAGCGACATGGCATGGCACGGGAGCAGGGGCGGCGTTTCTGTATGGCAGTTGCCATACCCTAGCCCAGTCAGGTGCTGTGAAAAATTATCCAAACTTGAGTTATTATTATTTGAAATCAGAGGGTTTTAAAAAATAGTTAACCAATGATAAGCATTAAAAAGAGCTTGTCAGTAAAACTTTGTAACGCCATTGGATCATCAAGCTCTCAGCGAAACCTCGTACATTCACCCCGCCTCCATTCAGATGGACGCGCCGCGCACAGCCTGGAGGAGACAGATCTCCACTTTTTCGCAACGCAATTGCATTGCAAGACTAAAGACACGTTTTTATTCACTCGCCTTTTTAGGACCATTCATTTTCCAATCTGTTGTCATGTATAGCTACACTGCAATAAAATCTTTTCTTAGTGATTGTGTCTCGTTTCCAGTCCAAATATCTAAAAAATCTTAAATCAAGATTACTAGACAAGAAAAATGGCATGAGAAAATTAAGTGATGCTTAAAACTTCTGTTTGAGATTATATCTCATTAAGATTATTTTTCTTACCCCATTGGCAGATAATTTTGCTTGTTTTAAGCAAACAATAACTTAATTTTGAGGTGTTTTTTTTTTCAGAAAACAAGACAATTTCTTATGCTATTTCATGTGTCTAGTAAATGTATCTTGATTTAAGATTTTTTTAGATATTTGGACTGAAAACAGGACAAAACTACTAAGTCAGAAAAGCATTTTTTGCAGTGTATATTCTGTGCTTTGTCCCATATAGGTTATTATTGACAAATATATTTGTGTGTGTTGTACTTTTTAATTTAATTTTAAAGTTCTTTTATAGCACGGTCATCTTAAGCTGTGTTTAAATGTGGTGTATAAATGAACCTTGCACTTACTACAATGATGGTAATAATTTAATGAATAAGCTTCAAGTGAACTCGAGAGAGAGAGAGAGAGAGAGAGAGAGAGAGAGAGAGAGAGAGAGAGAGAGTGTGTGTGTGTGTGTGTGTGTGTGTGTGTGTGTGTGTGTGTGTGTGTGTCTCAGTGTGAGAGTTTGCGAGTGTGTGCGTCTGCAGTGTAGTGTAGAGAACAAGTTCTGACATTCAAACAAATCCTGTTAAATTTTCTGTTTTGTATTGTTCTTTATTTTTTTATAAATTATTTATTGTTCTGGCACCTCAGGTGGCACTTTATTTAAAAAAAAAAAGTCTATATATTTGGCAGATGTAAAGCATACATGTGTATGTTTTTTGTGTTAGTCCATTTTTATTTTATTTTATTATTATTATTATAACAGCTCAGGGATGTTCAAGGAGCAACATGTTTGTGCAGTTTCTAAAGATTTTAGTTCTGTTTTTGAATATAGGGTCGGAAATTAATGCTTTTTTTTTTTCTTTTTCTTTTTAAATCCGATTCATCGATTAATTGAAAAAATAATCGACAGATTAATCGATTATTAAAATAATCGTTAGTTGCAGCCCTAGTTTGATCTCATATGACCTAATGTAAGAGCCTGCAATACTGCGATTTGACCAGTGTGGTGCTGTAACGCAAGACTGTAATTCAGATCTCCTGGATGCAATTCAAGAGAAGACAACACACACACAGCGCTTCAGAGAAAATGCATCCGAACCTGAGCGGCATTTGGATGAATATATATATATATATATATATAGTAAATATACAGTTCAGTACTCCAGTAAAGTCCGGTCACATCATGTTTATTTAACAACTTGATTTTCTGTTATAAAGCATCTCTCCAGTGTGGAGCTGGCTAATGATAAAATCTTTTTATTAGTGGGGAAAAAATAATTTAATTAAAGTGACAGTTTGGCTTACAGAGATCAAAGCTTGATCTAGCTAAGCACTGTTTTGGTTATCATAACCCTATAAGGTAATTTAAGATATTATATTGTGAATAAAATAGTTTATCCAAAGCAACTTATCACTTACCTTTATTTTGTTTTTCATCTATATGACTTACAAAAGGAAATGTTAAGCAGAATGTGCAAGATGTGTCATTCAGTTACTTTTTCATGTATATAATTAAATGGTGAGAGAGTGTCTCTGTCTGTCATCTCATTTTGTGCGCCAAATACATCTATTTGTATAATGAATTGGTAACACTTTACAATAAGGTATCATTTGTTAACATTAAAAAGAAACTCATTCAGGTTTAAAACTAATTGTGAGTGAGTAAATGATGGTATAAATATAAAACATTATGACAGAATCGCCTGTCAGATGACAGAATTTATTCTTTAATGTTAAAATAACAAAACGCAAAGCAAAAAAAAAAAAAAAAACTCACTACGTTTGATTGAAAAAAAAAATAATACAGTTGCTTTCATAGGAATCAATCTATATAGCGTATAAAAAAACCTGTGCATATTCATGATGGGCGCTTTCGAAGCACTGCTTCGTGAAGCTCCGAAACATTTGTGAATCAACTGTTTCGAAACAGTGGTTCGGAGCGTGTATCAAACTGCCAAATTTATGTGATTTCAGTAAACGAGGCTTCATTACGTCATAACGGTTTCGAAACTGTTCAAAATTTCAATGGGTCGCCACTAGGGGGCGATCTCTGTGAACCCATGAAGCGAAGTAGGCTACGTTCGTCTGTACCATGGTCTGTACACATACACTGAGCCGCTTCAGACAGCGCACCAGTACCGCTTCAATGGATGAAAACACACACAGTTATGTCAAATTACGCGGTTTTGGCCAGTTACCTCGTAAACGTAGTCTTAAATGAGTTATAAAGTCTTAAATGACCGTAAAGAGTTTGGAGCAAACAGGATATGTGTCAGATCCGCATCAGGTTTTAAAGACACAGCGCTGCTTTTAAAGTAAAACCTGCTGAAGTCTGTCACTGATGTAAATCAAGGAACAAAAGAAAAATCGCTCGACTGCTCTAGTCACTGATTAATAAAGATGAATCTGTATAGCTTAAGCATATGCAATTTATAGTTTATGTGAAGATTGTTTTAAAATCACTTAATATTTCAGAGCCTATTAAATGTAAAAAAAATAATGGCTTTCAATTGTACTGTGATGTTGAATGGCTGTAATTAATACGTAAAATTGAAGGAAAATGCATTTAATAGAGACACCAAGCAGTAGCAGTATTGGCATCAATACTTCATTAATAATAGGCAACTTAGTAAAAAGATGCCATTAAAAACACATTTAAAATATACTGTTTATTAGGGTTGCACGATATATCGCATGCGATATTTAATGCGCATCTCGTCAGTAAAGCCAGTTCTGTAATCAGCGGTAATTTCCTTCATGTGCGTGATTTCACATGGAGCAGCAATTACTACACAGCGTCGCTGCTCACTGACAAGCTGCGCAAATTCACATTGATAATGAACATGGATTTGCGCAGTTTGTCAGTGAACAACGGCTCTGTGTAGTAAATGCTGCTCCACGTGAAATCACGCACGAGATGGAAAAATACAATCAGTGATCAGCAGAATTTACACGTCACGTTTTGGTAATGGTACGGTTCGGTTTGCTAGGAACCTCGGCCGAGGTGGTACTAAAAAAAGTGCAATGTTTACAAGCTTTACACGTTTTCCACAGTTTGAAACACTGAATGAGCTTTTACGTGAGACATTTCAGTAAGGTGTACTGTAGGATCTCTTATAAAATAGCCTACCTTTTGATGTTAATTCATGTTCATTATGTAGGCTACTATTTGCCGCTTGAACTGAGGCACTAAAGCGATCGCACCTCCCGAATTAAAGAACGCCAAAACCATATTTATTGTTTGAATTTCGTTATGAATTTGGCATAATTTTAAAGCTGATACTTTATTAAAATGTAACAAAGCTTTCGGCAATTACTGGACGGCAAGTGCGCTTCAAATAATATGAAGTTCAAGCATTAACAGAACACAGCATATAGACTAAGATCTTGATAACAACAAGCCATATTAGTAATGATTATAAACGAGAATTGTTAACGATATTGCCAATATCCACACATCTGACAGCTTTACCTGTTGTAGTTTGTTCAAGTTGTGCACAAAACAGACACTGCTTTCGCACGTCTCCGTCATTTTGATCACTCTCGCATTGCACCAGTGTTTCTGCAGGATTTTTAAGCTCAAATTTAAGACTTTAAGACCTTTTTCAAGACCTTCACAAATAAGATTAATACCATATGAGCAGGCTAGGACAATGTCTATAGTACCATATTAAACTATAAAGTGACGGTAAAAAGCATAATTTACAATTCAGATACAAGTTTTCACAAAAACTAAAAAGTATTATAAAATTATAAACTTTACATTTCAGCCTTTAAACTATTTTTAAGAAAATGGATAAGTCAAAAGTATTATTATATTGATTTAAACAATTATCATCAATAAATTATTATACAGATTAAATAACATGAATTAGGGGTGTGCGATATTGAAAAAATATATATATATTTTGCTATTTTCTAGGATTTTATCGATAACGATAATTAGATGATATTTTGCTGAGCGTGTTATTGTGCTGGTATCTTAAAGATTACCGTGGACAGCTGCCTCCTGAATATTTTTGATATTCTTCATATTCTGTGTGGTCAGTTCACAGCAGTGATAGAAATTAATCTTTTCCAATAAGTTTTATGGGCATTTTTACCTTAAACCATTTTTTCTAAAAGTGTACATCATCGTTTGAGTCAAATTCTTGCATTTTGGGCTATTACCAAGCAAATGAAATCAGTATCAACTAGAGCTAGGCGATATATCGAATATTAGCGATAATATCGCAATAATTATGACGACAATGTCAAATTTGAAATTATCGTGAATATCGAATATTTCAAATTCAAGCATACTTTCCCAAAAGAACACACCGAACGTTCAATATTACGTCCCCTTAAGTATTACCGCACAAGGGACGTGAGGTAGCTTTCATTCGTGTGGTTACCAGATACCAAGAGTTCAAATCCCCGAATCAGAGCTTCCCTGTTACAAGGATACACTTTCTGCCCGGTGTTTTGCTTAATTTAAGCAATCTGGCAACCATGCGCACACGCTCGATATGCAAACATATCAAGATATATATCGAATATTAGGGGTGGGAATCGCAGAGTACCTCACGATACGATATAATCACGATACATGGCTCATGATAACGATAATATCACGATACAGCGATTCTACGCTAATCTATATATTTCTAGAAAATCCTATATAATCACGATATCTGTCTAAACAAAATGCCTGTGAAAAGGTTAAGTGCAAGTTTTCTTTCTTTATTCAAGTCCAAACTGTTAGAAAACAGCAAAAAAAAAAAAAAAAAAAAGTTCTGTAAATCAATTTTAACTTGAGTAGGCTAAATTTATCATTTTATTCTTGAACTTATTAAAAGCTTACACGTTTCGTTTTCTCTGTGTGTAAGCAAACATTTAACTTATCCAGCAGAAAAAAAAACTAGATAGATATAATATAAACCTGGTGCATTTCAAAATTAACCTGGAGTGCTTTCTCAACCTTTCTACTCCTCTCATCATAAAAACGGAGTCCCACACACTGAAATAGCCGTTCACATGTAGATCACAATGTAGATGTGCAGCAAGCACACACTGCACACTTCTGTGCCGCATTGTGGCCCTGACAAGGTTTTGTTTTGTCCTCCATGCCATAGGAGCAGATTTATGTTTATGCCGGTCAGTGCCCACTGTTCACACTGCATAACGTGCACTTGTAATATCTGAGAGAGAGAGGGAGAGCATCCAGTTTTGTTCACATAAAACTGGACGCACTCATGAACTGAATATGCGCTCTGCAGTAATAATGTGATCGGTGCCTATGGTCCACGCTGACAGCTGTTCCGGGGCAGTTTTTTAGTTTTCATCTCCATAAACACATATACATATATATATATTATATACACACACACACACGTATTATATATATATATATATATATATATATATATATATATATATATATATATATATATATATATATATATATATATATATATATATATATATATATATATATATATATATATACACGTTTATCCTTCGGTTCCTCGTGCTTCCCCATCTTCATAGAGAATGCGGTTTATGGAACTTGCTCAGAGTCAGACCACTTTTGGAAAGCTGGAAATAGCGCGGCTGCGATTTCCACACATTTTGAGACGATGTGAACAGGGCACCTTATTGTATCAATTAAAATATCGATATTTGGTTCCAGATATTGATTCTCGTATCACATGGAGAAGGATCGCGATATATCGTCATATCGATTTATTGTCCCACCCCTATCGAATGTCATAAAAAATTTTAAAATAGAGATATCAATTTTTTTTTATAATCACCCAGCCCTAGAATCAACAAAATTTATCTTTGCAATGCATCTGAAGGTGCCATTTTGATGTATTTACACAGTTTAATGCATAAATAATATTTTGATATTTGAAACATAAAACATTGAAAACTGATGTTTGAAATTATTTTAAAAAATGAAGATACTTTAAATGTGAAAATAAAACTGCCATTAGGTGGCAGCAAGTCATTGTTAATAAGTGAGTCATTGCGATTGAATCGAATCATTTAAACAGTTGATTCATTCAGGAATGAAACACCGTCACGCTGCTCAGAGACGCAAAACTGTGCTGTGACTGTGTTTGGAATGATTTTTGTTGGAGAAATGGAGCAAAAGCGGGAAATATGGTGTTTAAAACTGTTGCATAAAATCAATAATCACATTTGTAATCATGTTGACATTTGGAGGAAAAAACGGCACTCTTCGTGAGATATTAAAGGTGTAATAGGTGATTGTCTTCAGAAACATTTTTTGTTATGCTGGTTGAACTTCTCTTCACATCCTGATAGCAATCATTAAGTTAAGTGGTCTAAATGTATTTATCTGTATTTATATATTCTGTGAAAGGCATAGGACCAAGAAATGTTCATCTAATCAAAATGCTCGGTCCAAGCTTTTTAATTGGCTTTCCTTCCTGCCTGTCAACATATGTATTTGCATACCTCTGTGCACCCTGTTCGCGCAGACAGGATACATCATCAGCGCGTTCACGTACGCTATTGCAGACAGAGCGAGAATGGCAGACAAACATCAACAACCCGATCTTCCTTCCTGGTAAGTTTTCTCACTGGTGAATGACATGTAGCCCAGCAGTTCAATTCCAGTCCTCGCACCTCCCGCTCTGCATATTTTGCATGTCTCGCTTAGTTAACACACACTCCCTGAGCAGGGAAAATCCGTTGAAGTTTAGCGAGGACTGGAATTGTGAACCGCTGACGTAGTAATGAGCGTATGCGTTCGGGGGCGTGGCTTTGGACAGCGATTGCAGGGAGGGTGGGACGTTCTCTTTCAGTGCTATTAGGCTAAAGTTAGCATTTTCCAAGATCTCCTACTGCACCTTTAACTATATGAAATAATATAAATATAGGCTATACATTTTCTGTCCCCATATCTTAAATTTTGTGATCATTCTAAATGCATTTTAATAGACTGAATTGTGCAGAGAAAGAAGGCACTCGTACGTGCACTAGTTTAACCTATGTTAACTGATTCATTCTCTGACAGCAGGTGTCGCATCTGGCAGAAATATAACAGTTTTCCCGGTAAAGGCAGTACACAAAGCAGCGCAGCACCGGACTTTGAACTTGCAGCGCTCATGTTTATTTAATGAAATCATAGCCTTTTGAAGTTTAATCATCACATTCAGCCATATCACAATTCTGGTATTCCCGTCTCCAAATTTAAGACCACTTGAAATCATAATTAAGACTTTCCTGTACAATTTAAGACTTTTAAAGGCCTTAAATATGATACAACTAAATTTAAGATGTGATGGTTAAATGATCAGGGAAATAAAATTTGCATACAATGCCTTAAGTCATAACATGCAAATATATATAGTCACCAGTGGGGACCTCAATCTCAAAAACCTCACTCGCAAATTAATATTTTTGGTCGTAAATGCAACCATTTTAGTCGCAGTCTAAAGCCCTGTTTTATCATTATTGCATTCAATGTATTATACTTTCACTAAAACATTTGCAATGGGTTTTTAAAAGCTGTTTTCATGCATGTTTTAGCCTGAGTTTTTGTTGCATTTACACACTTTTGACCAGCAGGCGTCATTAGCATGTGGTGTTTCGAGCGCTTCGAATTTTCTGAAGCAATTGGTTCAATTGATTCGAAGCTTTAAAAAGGTTAGTTTCTCCCATCACTAGTGCATACGGCAGGAACGGTATAACACAACCCTCTACAATGCGAGTAATACTAATCTTCACACTGGGCGATTAAATGGTAACTAATATTAGCCAATGGCAAATAAATTCTCAGATTTTACTCGCCAGTGTGTGAGTTGGAGGCTAAGTATTAGTTTAGCACATATATATTGTCACTTACCGAACACTATGACTGAGCACTTCAGAGTTTCACTCTGGATTTCCTTCAGCTTTTAAGGACTGCCGCGTTTTCCAGTAGTGGGCGGAACTAAAGCACAAACGGCAATCTCATTGGCTGGTGCTCACCTGATTATCATCCCTGTTTTGATTTCAGCAAATCAGTTCGCGTGAACGCACACAACCCGATTAATATTCATGAATCCAGCAGCTCCTTAATCCTTAGCGCGTTTTATACTGTTTTTCTTATCAGAATTCGTATTATTATTATTATTATTATTGTCTTATCAGTATTATTGTTAGTTTTTTTAGATTTTTTTACAGAAACAGTCCTAAATTCAGTTAAAATGTCTATGCATTCATACATGGTTACTAAGTTTTAATTCTAATTACTAAAGTTCTATTCATTAAATAATACTTTATTATCATAATGTCATATTATAATGCTTGACTGACTGATGTTAAGAGTGTACTTTCAGATATTTAACAAACTGTACCATTTTACAAACATATACAGTAGGCTGTAATATATATATATATATATAAAATCAGCTCTGTTTTCATCAAGCCATTTTAGTCCATGTTAACCCAGTCTTCTGTGGGGTGACAAGCAGACTTTAAACTTAAGCCGCAAAACTGGCTGACTAGCACATTATTAGGGAAGGCGATTTGCAAAGATTCATAAAAACCCTTATACTCACTTCTTCTGTAGATGAAGCTGGATCACGTTTGATTCGCATAAACATAGATGCATTTAGGTAGATCGGGATCGGCGCATTCCTTTCAAAAATGAAAGTAACGTTAATCCTCTGCGTCTTCAGTGGCTCAGATGTCGGGAGTAAATGACGACTGCTATATTCATTATTACATCCAACAACAAAACACCTCAATCGCTTAATCGGAGACATTTTGTCTTCCCCTGCACCGGAGTCGACACAATGGTGACAGCTCACAGCTCACTCAGGGCGGGTCTAAGGTAAGACGGCCTCGTCAATCAACTATCGTGGGAGCGGCCTGCGCAGAACTACATCATTCTGACAGGAATCTTAGAACAGCCTGATTTGAGAAAGGGAATTTTAAAATAGACAAAAAAAAAAACACTGGGTGGATTTATATCATTATAGGATGGATGTGTACACACTAGTGATGCGCAGATGGCGGTTATATCCGTGGGTGCTGCGGATAATCCGCAGTTCGGGTGGGTCGGGTAATAAAAATAAAAAAATAGCATTATGACTATTTGCGGGTGGATAAGATAAAGACACTTCCAACACACAATTATGTTCAAACAACTTGTAAAGTGAATTTTGCAATGAATCTTTATCTGATGAATTGTCTTTAATCGTCATTTACAGTCGACATAAATGCACTGGGATAATGATTTAGGTATGTAATTTGCTCCGTTATTTAAAAAATTTAAAAAAATTTGTAGTAGTAGTAAAAAGCTAACTTTGTATGTGACTGAAATATAAAGGTTTGTGTGTGACACAAATTTACCCCACCTCCTCAGAAAAAAAATTGTGCCATGCGAAATGTGAACAGAATCGAATTCAGTTTTTATAAATACGTTTAGCTACGGTTTTGTAAGGTACACTCAGTAAGAATATCTTCTATACTCTAATCCACGCTGCTCGTGAGAATTGACAAATGTATCAATAACTCTAAACCTGAACCAGAGAGATTAATTAAGCACCTTGATCCAATTCCTTTCTGACAAAATGCAATAGAAAATCCTCAATGCAAAGAACCCATGAGGCGAATGTATTCAGAAGTGAGAGATAAAATCAACCAATGATCCTGCACTATCCAACAAAACAAGACACATCAATTCCTGCAAATAAGATTTGTCTCAGAATCAAGGGGGTTTGTCAATGCACAGGAAGACACTTCCAGGGATCTCCTTCCCTAACTCTGGTAACGACGCAGAGCCTCTGTCAGGGTACTGCACTGTTCTATTAGCTTGTGCTAGGTTTGCCATCCAATTTAATAGGAATGCCACTTTTCATTTGCAGGTTGCTGGCAGAGTTTCAAACTTGAACTTTATAGCATATTCATTCCCTGGATGCCATCCTTGAAGTTTAAAAACAAATATGAGTTTTCAAAATGAATTTGTGAAGTCACTTTGCAGCGTCAGCAAAATATTTAATCTCACAGAGCACAGCAATCAAGACAAGTTAGAAATTATATGGGGGGGAAACCTCTGTAGCACCCAGGCTGCAAAAGCATGCATAAGTTTACCAGAGCTAATGTAAGTAGCATCTCAGACCGCAAGAGAGCCGGGCACTTCTGTATTACTTGAATGCATGAACACACATGCCAGACACTCTAAAAATAGAAATGTGTGTCGACTGCCGAACTTCTACATTTGATAAAGCCTTGTATGGGTCTGATTTACTAATGCTTTAAGGCAAAACTGGGCTCGGATAAGTCTGCGATGGGTGTAGAGGAAAAACCATGGATTTATATCTAATTACATGTCTGCAAAAGCTCAGTCAGATACATAATATCTAGAAGATATCTAACATATAGGACTGGGCTAAAAAAAAAAAAAAAAAAAAACTTCTCAATTTTAATCAATTCTCCTTTTTTTTTTTTGACAATATTGATTCTTAAATCCCAAGAGTCTTTAAGTCTAGTCTATTTTCAGTTAATCATTGGAACATTTTAGCGTGCCTCTGATATGAAACAAAGCCTCAGATTTCAAATTCTGTTCATTTTATTACAACATTCAAACAATAAATGTTTGGCGCCGTTTAATGTGGAGTGACAGATAACTGTAGTGCCTCAGTTCAAGAGAAGCAACAGAGAACTGATCATCTCCTCCATTTTAATACCAGTTACAGCATGAAAAACATGAATGAACATCCGAAGGTTTGTTAAAAGAAAGTACAACTTACCAAAATCTGTATCCGGTCTCATATAATTGCTCGTGCATAGGCTACATTTTCTTGCAAACATTCTTGCATAACGTTTTTACCTCAAAAAAAACATATTCGGTGGCCATAAACTTGTTAGTCAGCTACAAAATTGAACTTTGCTAGATGCATGCACCATATAATATGCTTATTATTATTTTTACTGTTCTATATTAAATTTGTGTTTAAATAAATTCATCATCAAGTTTCTATCACAGCCACCATTTAAATGTTAATATTTCAAAAACAAATTGGACTAGAAATATAATTATGTAATTGTAAAGTTAGTATTATAGCTATTACTATAAAAACTTCATTGAGTGCAATTTAAGTATTTGTATACAAATCGGTTAATTTTAATATTCAATATAATAGCAATGTAGTACCAACTGACTTGTTGAGAGATTTTTTTTTTCCTTGAGAAAATTTGCCATATAGCTGATATATCCAATATAATCGATATCGAATCGGAATTGAAACGCAAGCAGAAGAATTGAAATTGAAAATTCAACAAATATATTTTTGTCATTCCAATTTGTTCCAATAGCAAATGAAGAAATCCACAATAGCGCTCCTGCGACTGACTGTCAAAAAGATATCAAAAGATTGATTCAAGTGGTCAGATGATGTCAAATTTGCCGTCCCTCCTTTAGCCGTTGTGTTAGAAACACTCACACAATAGCACTAACAGTTTTCTGAAATTTTTAGGTCTAGGGCATAAAATACAAAATATAGTATTTTACACAAAGTATAAATGTACATTTTTAGATGAAATATAAGTGGTAAAAATTGATGATGTTAATAAGTGTGGAAACTAATCATCACAGTATGCCACAATATCAAAACTGTCCGCCACAAACACATTCTCCAAAAACTTCTAAAAATCAAAACAGCAGCATGGGTGTTTTTATATCACTGTATCTTTGAAGGGAACTGAATGTCTTCAGAAAAGCTTCAATGTCATCTTCATATCATCTTGCCTACAAAGCCTGACAAAAGTAGCATTTGTGAGCGCAGTGCTGCTTTGATTACAGCTGTACCAGGGAAACAGCTATATTTCTGCCGGTCCAAAAGCCCCAACTGAAATGAATTTGCATTTTTCAATCAGCCCATCTGCTGTTTTCATGCAGACCAATGCGAAAATTGACAGATGTTTTTATGCAGCAACCACGCAGAGCAAAAACTTTGTAAACGTTTTTTATAGTCATTGTCACAAGTTTACGTATTTTCCTTTTCATCCATGTCAAATTCATTAACTGACTTGACTATGGTCTATGCTCAACTACTACAAAACAAAGCCAACAATGAATAAAAAGTGACAAACCAGTCGTAGACCCAGAAAGAATGCTATAATCTTCACTTTTAATGTTGTGTTTGAAGGACAAGGTCGCTAATTTTCAGCCAGCTTTGTACTGTTACAGTGTTGGTTGTACATGTAAATAAACATGTACTCTAGCCTGAAAGTACACAGTGTATATAGCCATTCTGACATAGACACCTAAATTTGATCAAAAGCACATCTTGCCACTTGTGAATAAGCGGCAGCTGCATCATCTTCATCACAACTAAACAGCAGATTCAAAATATAAAATACAGTGAACATCTAGTTAAAATAATCAAGGCATGTTTTCCATATAGTTTAATGACTAAATAAATGAATCATTTCTATTTGCATAAATGTTTTCATGTTTTTTTTCTGCTGCTTATTAATAAATATACATCACGCAACACATACCTTACTTAACAGTTCCATTGAAAATTATTTTTAGTAAAAGAAATGCAATTAAACAGTTGATTTTGATAATAAATTGCAAATGCAAATTTAATTTAGAAATAATTTAGAAGTTGATTTACTAAAATAGACACTCTGAACTGACTCATGGAAACAAACTGAACTTACCAACACGAACATAATTTGTTCTTTAAGTTTAGAGCTCTTAAAACACAAGATGAGAGGTAAGGAGGATAAGGACACTTAATGAACAATCAAAAAAATATATTTAATTTTACACTGCCAGCAAAATCGCAATTATTCTGTGTACTGCCAAGCCTAAATCCAATAGTAACTCTTCTAAAACAACAAGTTACATCATGTTGCTGAAAACTGTTGACTATTGACAATTGCCACCAATGTCACATAAGGTGAACTGTAAGTTCCTGATAAAACTCTCTGCCTTTGAACATTTTCTTAGTTCTCAAATAACATGTGCCCTTTAGAGCACTTGGGATCGCTGCAGATTTACATGTTGAACTTGACCTTCAGGTCACACACAACAAAAGCATGCGACCCGCGTGAGTGGGGGGAGGGGTGCTAAAGGGGTTTCATTAGTCTGTCAGAGAGCAGGAAGAGACAAATGAGCAGCTAAAGCACAGGTCAGAAATCCGCCCATCCCCCAAACACCACCACAGCTGAGCACATGAACAACCAGTCTGCAAGTTTAAGCTCTCGCTCGTGTATATAACCTTTAATATGGGAAATAAAACCAACATGATGTGATATATGAGTGCCCCACGGACCTGTCTGAAGGATGGTAAACACACGGTAAAATATTTGCATAATGCCCTGAAACGCTTTATTGGGTCATGCTTAATAAACATCCTAAAAAAGGTACCACGCCGCGCAAATGATAAGGCAATAAGGAGGCAGATCATTCTACTGCCAATTTATGATGAAACGATCTAAAAAACAGTGATGTTATGAGAAAACCAGGAACCGGTGTTACTTGTTGGCAAAGAAAAGGGGAAGTCGCTTTCTGAAGTTTTACTTCCACTTACGGTCATATCTGTGTTTCACAAAACTTGAGTCAATATAGACAAAAGGTAAACAGCCAGAGGTCAGACAACATAATGAGACAAGATTCACATTCTAGTTCAGTAAAACAATGCCTCAAAGTCTGCATCTGCTTTACTGCCTCATATTTGTGCTGGTTAATAAATGAGTACTCATTTTAGATTTCCTAAATAGTTGACTGATATTTATGATTTCTTTAAGATAAGTTGCGCAATTTCAGTGCCACCAGTTGCATAACCACTGACTGTGTCCGAACAGGTTTCCCAAACTTTAACCCTATCTTTGATTGGTAATATGCACTGATAGTCCTGCCCAAAACTTTCCTTTTGCTAATTTGATCTCTTGTACAGCATCTTTGAGTACCTTGAAAATTGTTCTATAAATATTACTATTCATATGCGATTTGGCCTGTCAAAGACTTTTACTATATATTTAATGCACAGCCATATTTGTCGTTTACTAAATTTATACTTCAGTTCGTATCTCTCCTCAACCTGAATTTTGTCCCCCACACTGTGCTGTGCTATTATAACACTGCAAAACTATGTATAACAGCACATCTGAAATTGCTGTAACTGATATCCAAATTTAGTCAGCTAGCAGTTTCTGGGAATCATTCACAGAGGGAAGCTGACCACGGTGAAGTCAATCACACCAGGGACCATCCTGCTCATCTACAGCGGGATGCCTCTTCCCCTCCCCCCAAACACACACACACACACACACACACACACAGATCCATAACACGAGCCACGATAACCCAGATAGACGAGGTGCTGAAAAAGGCTTCATCTGATTAGGTGTCAAATTCCACATAAGCTGCACTTAATTTAAAGGTGATACCATATTTTGTATGCTAAAATACTTCCTTCTACACAAGCTTCATATTCTTACTGTAAATACACCACTCAATGGCTGAAGTTTCTGTTTGTCCAAACAATGAAAGACGGACATATACAGACGGACATATATACAGAAACCGGATTGAACACTGTCATTTTTGCAATCATTTTAGACGACATCTATGTAACACATCTATGTATCATTTGCATATTTGCAAAATATATTTTTTTTAACATTGTGAGACATGATGCAAGAGCAGGACATCCATTTGAATGTGTGGATGTAACAACAGCACTTTAAAGGGGATGAATGTTTTTAGTGAACATTGTGTTTTTAAAGCCCATATTTTGATCTATATTTAGCAAAGTGGAAAGAATTTTATAACTGACAAGTATTAGCTTTTTTTATTTTATTGTTTTTTTCAAAAATATAATGTATGACATAACAGACAAAACAGCCTTTTCTACTGAAACGTTTTGGTGGTTTCACTAAAATTCCCCCAACTACAAAAAACGACCTACTACCAAAAATCAACTCTACTGTAAATAGTAGGTCAAATTTCCTGTACATATGTAATACACGAATGACCTACTAATTTGTTTACTATTCCAAAAACTGTTTGCATTCTACTGTATCGACCTTAATTTTAATATAAAAATATGTCATTTTTAACCTGAATGTGCAAGGCTTCCGGTATCACTCGCTTCCAGTTATTTTAGCTGTAGAAAATCAGTCAATTATGTTACTAGATAATGCAAACTGGCATTTGGTATGATATTATTTTAATTTATCGTAAACATAAAGGTGCTGGTTTGTAGCGCTAACACTTTTACCGTTCACAGCACTTGGTTGTTCTTCGAGTTATTTACCTAGACCAGCTAATGAATCAGAAGCCTTGCACATTGACAAAAAATAGTGTACTTCTATGTTGAAAAATAAGGTGGATAAACTGATACAGCAGTGTGCAGTTACAGTACAGAGTTACTTCAAACACAGCAAGTGACAGCAGGCCAACAACCATATAATTCACCAATCGTTCGAGAAACAGACCTAAGAGTCATTTTAACTTCACTCGAGCTTGGTTTCATGTTAACTAACCCAACGGGCAACACTTCGGTGTGCCGCAAAACAAAAACAAAGAGATAAACAATGCCAAAATGAGTTTAATAGTCGCCCTCCACTGTGTACGTAAAAATGTTTACTTTTTTAAAAAAAAGTTATTAATGCTGCTTTACATGGATGCATTAAAAATCCACTTTACATGTTTTATACTGTATCGAATTGCACAACTAGACAAGTTACAGCAACAGTGCTCCTCAATGACCTTGCAGGAAACAACACGGGCCTTGTTCAAGAAAACACAGACCATGGCAGGCATTTTCAAGCTAACACCACCATCTGCCCATCTCATCTCAACCTTGAGGCTCAACAAAAACGGGGTCAACGACACTGCACCGCAACAGAGCACATTTCAACACGTCTGCTGGCCCACTGCGATTCTGCTCGATGAAGGAAAGGGGGGAGGGGAAGAAAAAAAAAAAAGAGGGAAAAAGCGCAATAGATCAGATCTGTCTGTCCCATCCCCCACATCTTGCTTCAATCCACTCTCAGGCACTAGTTACATAACCGTGCCACTCTTCCACTTAGAGAGAGACGCAGATTTCAAACAAAGGCTGAGAGACTCAAATCATATAGACTACTTGTAGAATCTAAGACGGACTGTATTTATAATTAAAAACGCTTTGTTTGTATTTTTACAGCGTATTATTATAGACCTAATTTTGGAGGGGGGGGGGGGGGGGGGGGTTGTGTAAAAATGAGCTAGGTTAATCTAACCCCAATAGTAAATGACTTTAAGGATTGTGATCTAAATAGGTTACATGTGAGCCATTACAATGGGAGTTTCCCAACACACATGGCCTTCAAATCACACACACACACACACACACAGAGAGAGTACAGAGCTCCCCACCCCCACAGTAGACTAAACACTATGATCCAAATATCTCACACACATTCATTTTATATAGTCCAACATTTTACACTAAAAATACAACTGCACTCTCGGAGTGACTGTAAAATATAAAATAAGCCACAAGTAGTAGTTTGTGTTGGTGTCAAATGTAATCATATGCATTGCATGATCTGACAATGACAGTGTATATAATCAGTGTGCATAATAAGTAACATCACTTTATGGTGTAAATAATTATAAATTCATGATTCTGTCATTCAACACACACTCTTGTTTGTTCAAACACTAAAGGTGAGTTGAGCTCCCCTCCCCCACTCTCATAGAGTTTAGTGCATTGCCCACAACACTGTCATGTGCTCAAGCTCATCTTCATTTACAGTCGTATTATAAACACTGTTTATAATTCACACAATGTTCAAATAATGTTATATTCACTTATATAAATTACAAATGAGTGTAACTCACAAATAAACACCAGTGTTTTCAAGAGGTGCATCATTTACACAGAATAAAAGAAGAGTATTTATGTGAGAACATCAACTTGAGTAGACTGTATGATGCATATTAGAATAAATGTTCAAATAAACTGCCCAATATTAAATTATATTAAAATAACAATAATTGATATAACATCAGGTGCAAGGAAGTCAATTTAATGCATAATTGACTTAAAATAGTGTCATCATTAGACACTAATGTCTAATGAAATTACGTTTTGCACACACCTAAACTACTAAACAATCTGAAGTGGTGCTGCATTTACGCGGGCGCACACACACACTCTAACACACACGCACACACACACTGCTGCCCATCCCCCACCCAGCGAGATCCTCCAAAAGAAATGCCCTTGCCAAATTATAAATCGCTATATATTATTATTAAAAACACACAGAGGTACATTAACGCATATATTCTGCTATATTATCGATATAATGAGTAAAATGAAGAAAACACTCACTTTAATACCCGGATGAGCGCGAGGGCTGCCTTTCACTGCTTGTGTGGAATTTCCTCCTCCTCGATTATTTTGTCAAATAGTGCTCAAACAAAGCGTTATAAAGCTGCTTTGAGGCGGCAGATCGTCAGATAAATTCCCAAACAAGAGTCCGGTCCCGTTCGCATCGGCGTAGAGCGGAATAAAACCGTTTAAAAATAGATTTAAGAGCGATTGAGGTACATTGTGGGGCTGTTTGCTAGTGGAGAAAGAGCCAAACGGTTCAGGAGCAGCCAACGGCTTCAGACACTCAAACACTGGAGAGGTGACCTTCCAGGCGAAAATGGGGGAGGCCTGGGCGGTTGTCTCTGCAGCTTTGTTGAAACTGAAGGAGGAATATCGCAATAACATGCCTGTTCGTTCCATCTCAATCAGCGTTTTACCCAAAACTGCGGTGGAGGTGTATAATTTAAAGGAGTATTAGCCCTCCTGTAAACCACGGGGCTGTTTATGACGCATAAATGGAGAGCTCTATTGTAAAATTACATTAAAAAGAGATTCTACTAAACAGTACTGTGATAGGTTACGATTTATCATTTGGCATTTTTATAAGGTCATAAATCTCGATTATTTTTTGCTGAAAGAAGCACAAAGGTGCTAAATGTAATTGTTTACATTTTGAACAAAATGCTTGTCATTTGTGTTATTGGTTTTTCATATTTTACTTAAATATTTTAACGTTTTATTTCACCTTAATGTGCCATTTTGCTAGTCGTGATTACAGTGTTCTTTGTTTTCATGTATTTGTTAGAATTATAATTTGTAACACGTCCTTTAATGTTAAAAAAGCACAATATGCAACAATCGGTTACATATTTAAATGTTATGAATGAAAGTGCAAATTGGGTTGTGCCAATCATGTATGGAAAATAGTCAGAGATACCTGTCCTGTGGCTATGCCTTCGCCTTAAGGAAGATGATTATTATTTTTTAGCATTTTATAGTGTTGCTCATTATAACCAATCGCACACGATTCCATTGAGTTTATGAATGCAATGGCCAGTCAGAGTCGTTCCGATGAGTCATCGCTGAAACACCAGAGTTTTGTTGTTCAGTGTGCTCGCTGACTGAATTCTGCCCTCTCTCGCAAATTCCCTCATCATAAACTATGTGACGTAAGTATGTAAGAGATTCAGTGTATCATAAGTGCATAAACTCAGGCTAGACTTAAGTCAGTGATGATGTTTTTTGATAACGTAAATATTCTTTGCTTGTTTTTTGTAGCTGCTGTTTGAATAACTGTGAGCATTCAAATTAGTAACTTACAATTTTTCTATTAAATTGTTCTCATGTTAAATACAAATTCAGTCATATATTTTAGAACATCCATATGACTATGGGGTTATTCACATCAGGCGCGATCATTCGTGAATTATTGTAAAGTGTTACCCAAATAATGCATTTTGTGCATTTACTTGAAACCAACCGCGATTCGGCCCCCCAAGAAATATAAAAGCCCCCCCAAGTCATGCGTCCTGGTGCCAGGCCTGCCTCTATTTATATTTTAGGATGTATTCTTGTAAGCATTATATATACAACCAGAATTTCGGAAATGTTGGGACATTTTTTAAATTTGACTAAAATGAAAACTAAAAGAATTTCAAATCACATGAGCCAATATTTTATTCACAATAAAACATAGATAATATAACAAATGTTTAAACTGAGCAATTTTACAATTTTATGCACAAAATAAGATCATTTCAAATTTGTTGCCTGCTATAGGTCTCAAAATAGTTGGGACGGGGGAATGTTTACTATGGTGTAGCATCCCAAAACAGTTTGAAGACATCTGGGCATCAAGGTTATGAGTTTCTGGACTTTTGGTGTTGGAATTTGGTCCCATTCTTGCCTGATATAGGTTTCCAGCTGCTGAAGAGATCTTGGTCATCTTTGACGTATTTTTAGTTTAATGATGTGCCAAATGTTCTCTATAGGTGAAAAATCTGGACTGCAGGCAGGCCAATTCAGCACCCGGACTCTTCTAATACGAAGCCATGCTGTTGGAATAGCTGCGGTATGTGGTTTTGCATTGTCCTGCTGAAATACACAAGGCCTTCCCTGAAGTAGACGTCATCTGGAGGGGAGCATATGTTGCTCTAAAACCTTTATATACCTTTCAGCATTCATAGTGCCTTCCAAAACATACAAGCTGCCAATACCGTATGCACTTATGCACCGCCATACCATCAGAGATGCTGGCTTTTGAACTGAACGCTGATAACACGCTGGAAGGTCTCCCTCTTCTTTAGCCTGGAGGACACGGCATCCGTGATTTCCAACAAGAATGTCAAATTTGGACTCGTCTGACCATAGAACACTTTTCCACTTTGAAACAATCAATAAATGAGCCTTGGCCCACAGGACACGATGGCGCTTCTGGACCTTGTTCACATATGGCTTCCTTTTTGCATGATAGAGCTTTATTTGGCATCTGCCAATGGTATGGCAGATTGTTTTTACCAACAATGGTTTCTGGAAGTATTCCTGGGCCCATTTAGTAATGTCAATGACAGAATCATGCCGATGAGTGATGCAGTGTCAACTGAGGGCCCGAAGACCACGGGCATCCAACAAAGGTCTTCGTCCTCGTCCCTGACGCACAGAGATTTCTCCAGTTTCTCTGAATCTTTTGATGATGTTATGCACTGTAGATGATGAGATTTGCAAAGCCTTTGCAATTTGATGTTGAGGAATGTTGTTTTTAAAGTATTCCACAATCTTTTTACGCACTCTTTCACAGATTGGAGAGCCTCTGTCCATCTTTACTTCTGAGAGACTCTGCCTATATAAGACCTGTAGTAGGCATCAAATTTGAAATGAGCTTTAGTGTACAAGTGTAAAATTTCTCAGTTTAAACATTTGATATGTTCTCTATGTTCTATTGTGAATAAAATATTGGCTCATGCAAGTTGAAAGTCTTTTAGTTTTCATTTTATTCAAATTTTTAAAAAAAAAAAAAACATCCCAACATTTCCGAAATTTGGGTTGTAGTTTGTGTAAAACTATTTGTTTAAATCCATATACGAGATACATATCTGAGGAAAAATGCATTGCTGGTCAGTGCCACCTAGCATGCAGGCATGAATTAGCAGAAGTTGATCAGTCGTTTCGCGCTTCGTGTGAAAGCACCGTACGTCTGCGATTTGCCTTGCTTTTTCGCATCGCAGTGTGAAATGGCCTTTACCCTGGAGTTGGTTTGCTCTCTGGCAATGAAACTAAGGAAGTAAATAATTAAATAAATTAGCTTGATAATATCGTGTATCCGCGATTTCACAGGCTAACGATAGAACGATATGACTATGGAGCATATTGCCCAACACTAGTGCAACATATAAAAAAAAAAGTATTAATTACAAAAAATAATACTAAAAACTATCCTCTTCTTCGCTATGTTAAAAGGTTATGTGTCATCTCAACTGTGTAAGTTAGATATCAAAATTATTTTCTATACATATTTATGTCCTGAGGTAGTTAACTTGAATTTGCCATAATCTTTCTAGCATGTGAAGGCAGCATTATGGCGTGTTCACATAATTTCAGAATTACCGTAATTATATGTTAAAAAAACTCATAATTACATGAGTTGTTACATCTAGTAAAATGGCACCAGTCTTAACAGTTAAGGATTGTTTGGTACCTTGACACATATTTCTGTTTGACGATATTTTGTTATAGTACCTGGTGTGATTTTTTTGACAAGCAAATTTTTTCACAAACATTCAGAGAGGAACTAACAAATTAATGTAATGAATAAATATTTTGCTGTCATCAACAACAAAGCCACACATGGATCCATTTTGGCGTTATGTGTGTTGCCATGGTAACAAATCATTTCTGAGTCTGAGGATGTGAACAGCTCCGAGTAGATTCTTGTAATTACAGTAATTCAAGATATGAACGCAGCATTAATCCTTGGTTATGTGGGGTGGGCAAGGGGTACGGTTGCCTCTGAAATAAATGCTAAATGTCATGATTATATAATTATTTGATTAATCACGTGACCAGATGTAAAATTAATTTGGTTGCCATAGCAATCATGTTGGCCCTGTTTGAAAAATGCTTTCTTCGCTGGCAGTAAACAGAGATAGGAAGGCTTCCAGTTGCCTTCATCTAGTTGGTTTTTGTTTAACGTGTATGTAATAAACATATGTAATATATATATATTTTTTTTTTACATCTTAAATGTAACTTGTAGTCATTAAATATGTCATTGGCTATGACTAAATCTCATTTTAATTTGTTGCAGATCACTAGATGTACTATAGAAGCCTGTCGGAACTTTTACTCAAACACACTGTCTGTTAAGTCAATGACTAAATACAGCCATTTTGTTCTTTTTTCCCTGCTGATACTCCTACACAATCACAGTGTTCAGGGCGGAGGGTTTGTGTCTGTTTGGCTGTAATCTTATCAAACCTCGAAGTGTGTAAAAGCCTTGAACAGAAGGTCCCTCCTCTTACCTGCTCTTGTCCTTTCGTCTTTTCTCCTTTCCTTCAAAAATCACTTTATTCAGTTCTGCCTCACAAAAAAATAAATAAATACATTTTTTTAAAAATCACTAGATGAGGAAATTAGGTTATTTAAATTAATTTATTTAATTAGAGTGTTCCATTAGAATCCCCCCCCCCACACACACACCCCACTAAATACCCAACACATTTTTCCTTTTAAAGGGTCGGGGTCACTTCATCCATCCATCAATGTGCACGTCAACTCAATGTAGTTGTTTTTTTAAATGAGATTTTCATTCTTTTAATCCAACTTAAAAAAATAAATAAATAAAAAATAAAACACACGACTAAATAAATCATAAAATATGGATCAAAAATAGCAAAAAATAAATTAAATTAGATGTAATTTCACAGTAAACAATAATACCAAATTAATACCAAAATTTCACAGAAAATTAAAAAACCAACAGTTAGAAATACTACCAAAATAAAATTAAAAAATTGTTACGTGTCCCCCCCCAAAAATTTAATTCCTTGTTATTTCACAATACATTAAAAACCAACAGTATAAATAATACCAAAGCAATAATAACCAAAATTTCACAGTAACAGTATAAAGTAACAGTATAAATAATACTAAAACAATGACAACAAAATAATAATTTAGTCTTCCAAAAGAAAGCAAGCCTTCCAATTCACAGTAGTTGTAAATTCTCCAATACAGATTTTGAAAAAAAATCCCCGTAAATTCTAAAGAACCGCATGTATATTCGGCATCATAAAAAATAATTAATCAATCATGGATCCAGCTGTGGAGCAGCAGACAACAAGATGGAGACTGGGACTCTCTCCCATTGCTGAGGTTTCAATGGCTGCGCTAACAAACAAAGCTGCATCCGAAGCCTTAACAAGAGCAGGGCAGCCATCTGGTCCTCCCTCACAAGGGACACTGATAAATTTCACCGGATTCGGGAGGAGAGAAAGACAGGGAGGCCGGATCAAGCGCGATTGTTCGGAGCATGGCACAAAAGAAACTCCTCGGTGAGCTGTTGGAAACAAAGCAGGGAGAGGATGGGTGTCAGTGTTTAGTGTAGGTCTCTGGCTCAGGGACTGCAGGCTTCAGTGGCCATTAGTGTATACAACGTGGGAGGCAAAGGCAGGAGAGATTAGTGAATATTAAACAAATCTGTGTGTGTGTGGGTGTGCTGCCCAGGAGCATCTATAATTAAAATGCATGTTTGGACCAGAAAGGCTGTTTTGGTTAAAGGTGTGTGCGTGGTATGTTCTCTCCCCCGCCAACTAGTTGCTGCCCAGTGGAAATGCTATGAAAGCAATGAATGCTTGTCACCGTGGGACAAAAAGGCTCCTCGTACAAGCCTGATTAGGGGTTTAGAGAAGGTGCCAAAAGTCAGAATTTGACAATTTTGCAGTCTGCCCAGGCCTCAAAAGCACACTAACAGGTTTATTAAAGGTTTTACAACAGAAATAGTACTTTATATGGTTAATATCCACCAGATGAAACAAAAAAAAAGCATTGTTTCAAGATCATACTATTCAAAAGGGAAACAAAAATAAAAAGGCAAATACACAATTTTAAAAAACTAAAAGGTATTACAAAATAGAGATAACAAACTCATGTAAGCACATTAAAACAAAAGACCTTTTAAATGAAACCATAATTGAGTGGTGTTAAACCGGTTTTGTTTCAGATTTTACAGTGAACAAATGATGATTCAGCACAGCACCAAACTGATGTATTGCACGCAAGTAAACAAAAAATAATATTATTATTAGTCTAAATAATATTATTACACTATGAACTGCATAATATCTAAAATTAAAATCAGAAATTTGAAACATTTATTTTCTAAAGATTGAATTTTGGTTTGTCTGCAACTGATAATCCACCACACAAAACACATTGTGGTCATTACAAACAATGTTTATTCCCATTGAAAACCCATCTTTATTTCAGTCTAGGTCATATTTTACTTAGTTTGCGTAGTTTTGTTCATGGTTTTCAAAGATGCTACACAAGCTATCTTTCTAATTTTGATGGCTTTATATCAAATAAGATAATTCTGTGCCAAAATAGTTTAATATGACAACAACAAAAAATATGGCAAGCACTACATTTTATTATTCACATTTTGCATCTGCGTATATATTAGAACACACCTCAAACATTGAGAATGTGTAGATTACATGCATACATTTTATAAATACAGTTAATAAAATATTAATTAATAATCACTATTACGTACAATAAAATTACCTAAATATTCAGATATTGCAATTAATTCCTGTGGACAGATACTAAACAAAAGCAAATAATCAATATAAAAATGATCTATATAATTTGATTTTTATTCCTATCAACCATAAAATTTCAACTTATAATTGTTATTTTCAATGTTTTAGCACATGCTGTTACTGCAATAGTCACTGCAGTCTTTTCCCCCCAAAATGGCAGTAACACAAATACAGTGTCATAAAAAAGAAAAAAAATCCACTCAAATGCTCACGTCCCATTTACAAGATATATTGTATTAATATTACAGTAAAAATTACACCCCCATCAGCCATAAGTTCCACATAATAGCTGGTGTGTGTAATATTTTACAGAGCACCATTAACTGAGGTGTATGCATATTTCTGTGTGTGTGTGTGTGTGTGTGGTGTGGTGGGGGCTGGGCACAAATGTAAAATCTTCCCCACCCCTTCCCTCCTGTTATTTACTGTCTAAGGCAGGCCTGCGGTTTTGGCAGACATTGAAAAGTATTTCCTGTTGAAAAACCTTGCGTAATTCTCCACTTTTCAAATCCAGATTTCGCCCCTCTACCCCCTACTTGCTTTAAGATTGCTCTCCGAATTCAAACAGTGCATATTCTTGAAGTCAAAACGTACTTCCGTCATTGAAAATGCAACCAAATCCCCCTGTCGACGGCGATGGCGGCCCCTCCTTGCCATCCTGATTGAGTTTACATCAGAAAAATGGGGTGAGAGCGTTGTAAACTAGAGAAATGCAGCCCAGCTACAGTTAGAGATGATGTCTGGGGCTGTGAGACTCTGCAGAATCCCACCCATCCCCCACACTGGCTTGTCAACTCATTTTTGCCTGGCTGGGCATTGCCTGCAATAGATTCCACCCCACCCCCTCTCCTTTGCTCAGTCATTCAGACTTGGAAAGTCAATAACAAGCTGACATCATCATTGGTTTGTATATTACTCTGGTGCTCTCTGACCAGCAATCTACTAAAAGCAGATCACCTTTGTTTAAGGAACAGGTACGGATTTTAAGAAGGAGCAGAAACAGGAAAAGGGTGAAGCTTTCGTTTCATTGAGCTGTGTGTGGACTTACTTCCTGACCTTCACATTTTACATGTGGTATCATTTTGACTGGTCCAATAATCCTGTGGTGGGTGCATTGCCTCAGGGTGCAAGATCAGTTACTTTATAGTGACCATAATTTGCAGATAAAAACGTCAGTAGGTTTTCTCAACCCCCATGTGACATGCAGCTTAGTTATGGACACAAATGTATGCGATTGTAACACCGACCTTGAAGTTTCTCAAAAGTGCATTGCATCACTTTGAAATACGACGGGACGTTGTGAATAAAGGAACTGTGTGCATCAATAAACAATGTTTCTGTCATATATTCCTTGGCTTGAACTAGCGTTATCATGGCCACAGGAAACATGTCGTGTCATAACAGCAGCAAGATTATCACTGACCTACTTTTATGATCGTGGACACAATTGAACTGGCAAGCTTGTTTATGTAATGCTGTTACCTAAATGCAAGGATTGCTGGGATGAACAAAGGCTCTGATTAGTAAATTTAGCCTTGACAACTTTTTTACATTTGTTTTCCACTGCCTGTAACTGCAGACAGGATGGGGGAGGGGAGTGCAAGTATATTTTGCTGTGAGACATGTTAATGAAACAGCAGACTTCTCGTTTATGTTAATTGTCCTCTACTGTACAGTAGTACTGAAAGTTTCAGATAAAACAATGTTTAATTAAATACATTGTTCTTTTTATTGAACTGAGTATATGATTGAACAGTTAGTTCTGGTTCTCAAATTTGACTGGCAGAGCAAATAGTATATTGAAGGCCATATTTGTTTCACGTTCATGATACTATATGTAAATTGAACAGAACTAGGCAGATAGGTGAATTTGATTCTAAAAGCATTTTTGCGGACTTGAAAGGCACCATGGGAAGGGGGCGCTGTTTGAAGGGTAATACAAATAGGTCATGGAGAGTACATGCGGAAAACAATTTGTTTATGATTATGTGATCCTGGGTGGTAGGTTCTTGTGATTCATCTTGAAACCTGAGGTAACATATTTGGGAAGTTGCTGGCATTTAAACACAGCAGGAAATGTTTACATACATATTTATATACTTTCATGGTCTTATTCAGCAAGGACAAATTAAATGTTTAAAAGTGACAGTAAAGACATGTATAATGTTACAAAAGATTTCTAATTTCAAATAAATGCTGCTTCACAAAAAAAAACTCTTAAATAAAACCACAGCTTCCTTTATAAGCACGCACCTCACTCCACTCCAGTGCCTGGTCTCATTCATGTGAAGTGGACTCTCTATGCTACTCCCAAGTCTCCGTTGTGTCTCCCTGGATTGCTCCACCGAGTTGTGTGCTGTCATCCATTCTTCCTCCATTGTTTCCACAATCTCCTGTAAGAAAAAGACTCTGATTACATTCCTCATAAGTACTGTGAACCTCTGCATTGAACAACCCATTGATCCATTTACCTCTGTTGCTGTCAATAAATGGTATCTGAATTATTCTCATCCTCTGTGAGAGTCTCCTTCCGTAACAAAAACAGAGATCAGTTGTTTTAGATTCAAATATTTCTCAATATTACTGGTTTTAACTGCATCTTTTTTTCATACAATAAATACAGCTTTGGCGAGTATAAGAGACTTCGTGTAACAAACAGTCCATTGAAAGCAAGCGTAGGTAGTGATGAACCCAAGTGCAGTTTATTTGCAACAAAGACAAAACATAATCCAAAAAGACTTGACTTGAACAGACTTAACTCAAACAGACTTGTCGTGGCATAAACAGACTCACCGACAGCAAGGTTACAACATCAATACTCGATGAAGAACAAAAGACAACATGGGGGCATTTATAGCAAACAATGATGGTCACATGACACAAACCAACCAATGGGAAACTAGGCACATGATTAAAGCAACCAATCACAACAAGTGCGTTCGACTTCATGCGGCGCCGCAAAAATCGGCTGCCGGCTGACAAAAGCAATGCATTCTGGTTAGAACATTTGTCCGACTTTGATCAGCGCTGCAGCCACCTTACGATCACATGTGCCATCAAAGTACCGCGAGAGCAAAACGAGACCAGCCGCTGAGGTCAGGCACTGCAGTTGCTCAAAATCGGCTGCAAGAGCCTTGATGACGACACTTTATTCTCATTGGTCAGATTCTGTGATGACAAGCACGAGGTGTGTTGCGTGTTTATTCTAACAATTCAATTCCAATAATGCTCACAAATCTGTGCTTTTTTAACAGTAAAAGCATTTTTAGTGTAGTTGCACTGTTATATTGAATCATGTTTATCAATAAAACACAGATAAAAGCATATATACCCCCACTTAATTGGTATTTAAATAGTATATGTTGAACTTTATGGTGCTGCATTAAGCAGTATATAAAAAAGTGTTTCCGTTGCTCATGAAAACGTTTTTGTGTATTTGAAAAATTTAGCATTTAATTTACTTCATCTGTGATCAGAGTATGGAAACACTGTGCGAGCGTCACTACCGGGAGCAGAAAATGTCCGACTTGACGTCTCCTTGACATCTCCTTTTAATTCTGCCCCGACTGCAAGCGGCTGATCTCGATAGCCGGTGGCAGGCTAGTGTAGTGCATCTCGAACGCACCTAACATGACACACAGACAAGAGTAGCACATGACATGATCACATGAGGGGCAAGGAATACATGACAGGAACATGAAACAAGACAAAATATCAAAATAAAAGACCAGAAAACCTAAACAAGAAACAAAACCTGAAACATTTGAAAGGTAATGTGCATCACTGACCCTTTTCAAAAACCCGCCCTCCTTAGTTACTGTTGGTATGTCCGACAAGCCATGCCTCTCTCACACTACACAACATGTTCTCACACAGTGAAAAATATATCGCGGAGCAATGAGGAAACTGACAACACGCTGACAGACAAGACAGACCAGGTTACTTCTGGTATGAAACAAAGTCTCAGTTTTAAAATTTTGTCTTTTTTAAGAAATGCAAACAATAAATAGCATTTTGTGGCTCTTTAATGTGTCATGACAGATCGCTGTAGCACCTTAGTTCAAGCGGAATGTGAATCGATCGTCTTTTCATATTTACTTAAAGCACGAAATAAACATGAATGAACAACATTTTTTTATTTCAACCGTGGAAAGACATCAATACACACAATTTTTTAAGTTTAAGTCCACCGAAATTAATCTACTCTCCTGTCTGATTTGTTTGTTAGGCAAGATGGCGGATTCGGCGTTATGACTTCAGATCGCCTGTCAATCAAGCTCTTTGCGATTGTGACTTTATCTCATAATGTGGCTAGCTAATTTATTATTTCAAAAGTTGTTTCACGATTATCTGTTTATGTTTTATTCTGTTGTGGAAGGATACCACACAAAGATACTTTTGTTTAAAGAAGAAGACAAAAAGAGATTGCTACATCAATATGAACAGCTATTTAGTTCCTTTGTTAGCTTTCAGATTCAAAATAAACACATATGGAACACTAATGCCCTGCACTCTTCAGAGTGTTCACTTCATGTGGTTTTTCAAATATGTTCCATCAATACTGTATTCCTTACATTACACTTGAACGTACAGTATTTGATTACAACAGACCTATTGACTATCGGGAACAACTCCCTCCCCCTCCAAGACATTTGTTGGAATGAAGAGCACGTTTAGCAGTAGGCTGATCTAACCAAGGTGCAACAGGGAGCCCTACAGAAGGTCATTTGTGCCCACTGCATTAACATATTACAACACATCTACTATGTGCATGAGCAGAGGAGTCTTTGTGAAAGATGTTTTGTGGAAGTCGGCTTGAATCCACAGTCTGGTTTTGTGAATACACAACTGTTTTCTTTGTGTACTGTGTTTACAGTATACACATCTATCTATCTATCTGGGCAGATGTTATTATGCAAGCTATTCCATCAAATTCATAAAGGTATATTTTATGCTATTTATCTATTTTACCACTGACTTGCTTGCATATTATATAACTGAAAACAAAGAGGAAAGGGTTGAGTCTGTGGCTCCTGAGAATATTAAATCTTTTCCCTGAAAAAAAAACTGCAGCTGCATTTTTCAAACAAAAACACATTGAAATCCTTCCAATAGGAGCAGCCTATTTATCCTGGCGACACGAATAGTTCACCTGTAGTCTCCTGTGTTCTTTGACATCACCAGTTCATCTGAGCCAATCCACCTTTATGCCAGCTGAATCTTTAAAAGGGAGTCTCTTCTCAAGCAATGGGAATGTTATAGCATCAGTTCCAGATGCTATACCCTGTACAAAGCCGAGGGCTGACACAGCCCCTGGAATGTGATTTAACACAGCTTATTTCAGCCGGCCCAGTGTAGACACACATGGTCAACAAAATTCCAATCAATTAGGCACAGTGGGGCTCAGCATTCCAGTCTTTTGGGGTTGTTTTCTCACTCCAGCAGCTAGCAGGGGAGTCTTATCCTCTCAACCCTGCCAGAGCCAGAGACACCAATACATCAAGAGGCCCCAGTCTCGGGAACACCTGTTTAAGGCTATATTTAATCCTGTGAAAACCAGACCTTTTATTTCTTTTTTGTGTGTGTGAGGTTGAAATGCTGTGACGCTCTCAGCCTTCTTTGATCTAATTGCTAATTGCTCTTTAAAGCTCACCTCAAAGTCTGTCATACCGGGCTGGGCTGATCTGGACAAGGCGGTGTGATGCTGGCCTTTGAAAAGCATGAGAAATGGCTGTGAAATGAAAAAGGCATTGCATGCATTTGTAGATGTAAAAAGAAAGAAAGCTCTCTTTCATTATATATTTTTTTTCTTTCTTGTTTCTCTTACCTCATCGTTTAAAATACTTAGAAACTTTGGTAAAATTTTATAAAAAGCTTCCTTTTTTTTCTTTTTTGTCTCTTTTTTTAATTCAGCAAGGATACATTAAAGGAACTCTCCACTTTTTTTGGAGATAGGCTCATTCTCCAACTCCCCCAGAGTTAATAAGTTGAGTTTTACCGTTTTTGAATCCATTCAGCCGATCTCCGGGTCTGGCGAGAGCACTTTTAGCATAGCTTAGCATAGATAATTGAATCCGATTAGACCAGTAGCATCGCGTTCAAAAATGACCAAAGAGTTTCGATATTTGTCCTATTTAAAGGGGTCATATAATGGTACATGCACTTTTACAAGTTGATTGTACTGAAATGTGTGTTAGCAGTGCCTGTACACAACCATCATAAAATGATAAAAATCCATCCAGTGTTTTTTTTTTTAATCTCCTTATTTGTTTTACCCTGTCTCAAATCAAGCCGTTCGACCGTGTGACGCCACACGGTCGGACGCCCCTCCCACGATGGTTGACTGACAGCAGTGTTTCAACACAGACCCGCCCTTGCTCGTGAGCGAGCTGTCAATCATAGTCCGCGCGTCATTGTTGATATACGCTGGAGCTGTCTATGAGCAGAATGGCGTCTAAGCGATTGTGGTGTTCTGTTCTCGGGTGCAATAATGAACACAGCAGTCATTTTGATGTTCCTAAGTCCGAACCGCTGAGTTTTGCTTTTGAAGGGAATATTCCCCACGAGCAACGTCAATGTTTCCATGTTTGCGCGAATCATTTTTCACCAGACTGCTTTATAAATGAAGGTCAGTATAAAGCTGGTTTTGCTAAGAAGCTGCTCCTGAAAAAAGAATCGGTACCAACTATTCGTGTTCCTGCTGAACCTCCAGAAGAAGTGAGTGTAACGTTTAATTAACCTTTATATTAATCTTTATATTAATCTTTGCAAATCGCTAGCACGCTTCACTATGTATGTGGCTAATGTTTACATTCAGGGTACATGCATGTTTTCTATTTACAACGTTCTCAATATAATTAATAATCCCACGTTTATAATGAACAAATCGTTATGGTTATTGTGTTATTACAAACTGTGTACTCAGGTATTAAAGTTAACATGATAACACTACACTAAGCTTACTTTTGTAGATGGTTTATAACGGTGTCTGTTAAGAAGTAATGTAAAAAATTTAAATAAATAAAAAACAGTTATAACTGCATGAAAATTAATGGTAACACAATACCTGCAAAATACTGTTTACATCCTGCAAATGCATATGATCCAAGACTATAAATACTCTAATTGATGTTTTTCAATATTATGCCAGAATAAGTTATGTTATCTGATCACATATTTACTGCCATTCTTCAAAATATACCCTCAACTGTTGTCAAGGCAACACTCCACGTGTGTTGTGTCAAAAACGCCCCACAGAACAGAGGGGCGGGGCGAGCAAAGCTCACTAGCATTTAAAAACACACGCACTAAAACGGTGTGCTGAAAACAGAGCTGTTTTTGAGCAGGTAAAATGAGTGTTTTCTTACAATACTAATGAGAATTTTTAATTAAAGTATATTACAAACTTTCAATTTAGACCCTAAAGAATCATATTAGCTTGTACAAAAATGGCATTATATGACCCCTTTAAAACTTGACTCTTCTGTAGTTATATCGTGTACTAAGACCGGCGGAAAATGAAAAGGTGCGATTTTCTAGGCTGATATGATTAGGAACTATACTCTCATTCCGGCGTAATAATCAAGGAACTTTGCTGCCGTAACATGGCCGCAGCAGGCGCAGTGATATTACGCAGCGCCTGAAAGTAGTCCCCAGCTAGATAACTAGTTATAATATAGCTGGGGACTACTTTCAGGCGCTGCGTAATATCACTGCGCCTGCTGCGGCCATGTTACGGCAGCAAAGTTGCTCCCTAAAAAAACGTTTGTTACTTAGTTACTTTTTATGGAAAGTTATGTGTTACGTTACTTTTTAAAACTGGGCAGGGCTTGATTGTTTGTTTTTAATATAATAAAATTCTTCTTTTCAAATGTAAAAGCCCTTGCGTAACTGGCGTTACTCGTAATGCATTACCCCCAACACTGTACATAACACATTAATGCCAATTTATGATTGAGTGTAAATGTATAACCTGAAATGTTATTTCATATTATTGTATATCAAAATTAATATTCATTTTGATTAATATTCATTGTCATTGATAAAAGCACTGTAACTAATGAAGTTAGTTAATGATACCTACTGCATTAGCTGATTTTAATAAATTGAACCGTATTGCTAGTGTTCCTTTTAGCTTGAAACATTAGACAAGCAATGTGTTCATTCCAAACTGATGAATGATTTCCATACTAATGATACTCATCAAGAATGAGGAAGTCATAATGCATAATGTACAGTGAAGAAACAAACTATTGAATCACTAAATCACAGCAGCCAATCAATAGTTAGAGTCCTCTCATCTAGAGGCCTTTTGCCCAGCTCCTTCATTACACCCACATGTGTCTTCACATTATGCAGTGAAATGTTGCATACTAATTGGAGAGTATAGAAAATGACAATATTGTTTAGCTACTGGATAATTGCCCATATTATCTCAATATGCATCACAAACAGAAATGAAATGGTTGCTTTCAAATCTATTCCAATAAAAATACTAAAATACACATTCTACTCATTATAAAACATATTCTCTGACCCTAAAGCGCTTGGTCCTGTTTAAGGACAGCTACTTCCCACCCTGAGGGAACAGGAATCTTAAACAAGCAAATGTTGCACACTTCCAGACTTAATGGTATGAAAATACAAACACAGGCAGAAATTTGTGTGACAGGCCATTTGGCAGCAAGAAGCCTGTTATGCATGTTTAAACAGGGCAACCCGGAGGGGACTTTCGGTGGGATGGGGATGTCGTTGACTTGTGGATCAGATTTCATAGATCCCAGTCTAAAGCACCAAGCGTGGCTACACAAACCCATACAAAATCTATCAAAGGGCTTCTTGCGATTATGCAGAATGGGGCATTGCTGGGGAAGCGTGATGCATGAGTTTTGGAGGGGGAGGGGAACACTTCTTATTCTCCCTGCTCCCATCATCTCTGAAGCAGGGCAGGGGGGTCAGCCGCCCTCCTTGTCCATCACGGAGGAGATGGAGGATGAAGATTGAAAAGAAGCACTCTGCTGGCAGGTTGCCAGCTCTGGCCATAATGGGGTGAGGCTACCTCTTGTGTGGGTCAGTGTGTGTGTGTGTGTGTGTGTGTGTGTGAGTGTGTGTCCTTCTAGCATACTGTGCATACTGATAGACCTCTGAAAAGCTTTACATTATAGCAGTACATGATTCAGAGAACAGAATGGAGAAAGCCATTTAAATTACAATTCAATTCTTGAATTTGAATTGAGGTAAAATGCAGGAAGCAGAATTAAAATTTGAATGTGATACACATAATTTCACACAGACTTGCTAATAGTCATTCCATCAGCACGAATGCAAATGTATTAATAGTTTTAAACAACAGCTCAACTAACAAGAAGTAGATGTCAAGAAATTACTCTTTAGACACAATATTACCAGTTAATTTTTTAGTTTTTGCTATGCCATGAAAAATAGTTCCAAACAAAGCCAAAGCAGTATCAGCAATTGTGTTTCCAAGCAATGAATTGTGTTTTTGAATCGGTTGAGTGAACGATTCAATGAACAGTATGAATAATCTGTATGTAGACCTACCAGCATCAGTTGCGCCACTATGTTGCCATTCACAAATCCTCTCCCATGGCCTCATGGGATAGTAAAGTGCCCATCGGATCTCACCGAAAATAGTAGGTACATTTTTTTTTTTTTTTTGCCTGTTTGCGCATATTGTTTTTGCCTACTACATAGAAGGGAAGTATGTATGTTCAGATGCAGCCTGTCACTTGATTTATTTCTGAAGAAATCAGTGTTCGAAGGAATTGGTTGAGTGAATGAATGGGTCAATGACTAAAAACAGGCACTTGTCGCCAACTACTGGTGTAACGATGTAACTTGCAGAAAGCATTGTTGAAAATGCCAGTTTGACTGCATTATTATTTCTGTTTGTACATGTGCTAATTTTTTGACAGTGCTGAAGTCAAAATTAGCAATGTAATTGTTGGTTTTATAGCTTTATTTAGTTTGTTTTATTATACAAACAATGAAATGTCTCTGTTGTGTGACTTTTAAATTTCTTTGAATTTCAGCAGTTCAGTAAATTCCCCTTCCTGTCATTTCGAATTCCATTTCAACATCCTGTGAAGCGTGACAAAATTGAGTTTAAATTCAAACTCATGATCTGAAAGTGATTCAGTTCTTAAATTATGTTTGTTTCTACATTGTATTGGTTTTGGGTCAGAGCTGCTTAGAAAGTTCCACTGCATCTTGCTCTATATTAATAATGATACAGTTTGAGGCCATGTTATTCGATCGTACTGTCATTCATTTTTCATTAAGCCTTGCCAGCAGCTCACACAATATCTATCGCAACAGTGACCACGGCAGCCTAGCTTTAAAATGAAGTATTTATATTACAGCGACCATTTTCAGTTAGCTGCTGAGTAAGCTACATGAGGAAGGCTGGTAATTTCATGGCTGAAGGATTCAGACTACTTGCTGTTTGCATACTTCGGTTTGGAGGCCACAAAAATAAGCCCAGATAAACACTGACTGCTGCAACAGCTCTGGCGGGGATTTGCGAAGACGTCGTGACGACGGCACAGCATGCTCCAAATGCGGAGGAAACCTCAGACAGCAATATGAATACATATTATGAATTCTGCAGTGTGAATTCACTGGACCACAAACATTTTCTGCTTAACAGGTCATAGCCTGTGCAGTTACGTAAAGTACTCTTTACTCCGTGACAGCAGAACTGTGATGGGACACGACTCGTCTATATGCAAACTGAAATCTCCACAGATGGCATTTCTGCGCTGACCTAGTTAAACAGGATCTGAGAGTGTGTGAGCTCCCTTGTGGCTCCTCAATTAAAAACCATCCTCTGACTACTTTCCTTCCAAGTCTGTAACTTTTCATTTGTGTGTGTGTATGTGTGTGAAAGAGAGCTTATGGAAAGACTGGAGTGTCAGTGAGACAACTATGAACTACATTTCAGCAATGAATATAATGACAAAACTATATATGAATAGGATAATCTATATAGAGTGTTTGAATATACACTCTATATATTGAACCATTGTATATACTGCACTAACCATTGTATATACTGCACTTGCTGCTATTGCACTTCTGGTTAGACCTAAACTGCATTTCGTTGCCCTGTACCTGTACTTGTGTAATGACAATAAAGTTGAATCTAATCTAATCTAATCTGAATAGGTGTAAACTCTGTGTAAGTGTTTTAATTGGCATAATCCTCAAACTGTGCTGCTTTGTAACAGTTTTTGTTATGCAAATGTGTTACAACAAGTTGCTTTGTGGTTATGATAACAATACAGAAGCTTTTGGGTTTTGCATTGTTTGCACTTATTTATTTATTTTTATATCTGAGAATTTGTTTTACCTCAAGGTATTTCTGTTAGATATTGATTTTATAATTGGGGAGGAACGAAGCCTTTTCTTTTTGAAAAAGTGTTCAAAAATGTTTACTTAATCTAAACTTTTTTTTTTTGATAAATATAAAAAAAATAGACAATAGTTTACACTTTTATTCAGTATATATACAGTGCCGTGAAAAAGGTTTTTGCCCCCTTTCCTGTTTTTTTATTTATTTAATAATATGTAAGTAAATACAAATTTTATTGGTTTTTAAATCATGATTTCATTTATTAAGAGAAAAAAGCTGTCCAAACCTACCTGACCCTATGTGAAAAACTGTTAAATCACGAAAGAACTGTGATCAACCACATTATTTTAGGAAGCTGAGTTAAATTTCACTATCCAAACCTGATTACTGCCAGACCTGTTGAATTAAGAAATCACTTAAAGGAACACTCCACTTTTTTTGGAAATAGGCTGATATGATTAGGAACTACTCTCATTCCGGCATAATAATCAAGGAACTTTGCTGCCGTAACATGGCCGCAGCAGGCGCAGTGATATTACGCAGTGCCTGAAAGTAGTCCCCAGCTAGGTAACTACTAGTTATAATATAGCTGGGGACTACTTTCAGGCGCTGCGTAATATCACTGCACCTGCTGCGGCCATGTTACGGCAGCAAAGTTCCTTGATTATTACGCCGGAATGAGAGTATAGTTCCTAATCATATCAGCCTAGAAAATCGCAACTTTTCATTTTCTGCCGGTCTTAGTACACGATATAACTACAGAAGAGACAAGTTTTAAATAGGACAAATATCGAAACTCTTTGGTCATTTTTGAACGCGATGCTACTGGTCTTAATCGGATTCAATGATCTATGCTAAGCTATGCTAAAAGTGCTATCGCCAGACCCGGAGATCGGCTGAATGGATTCAAAAACGGTAAAACTCAACTTATTAACTCTGGGGGAGTTGGAGAATGAGCCTATCTCCAAAAAAGTGTAGTGTTCCTTTAAACAGAACCTGTCTGACAAAGTGAAGCATGTTTAAAGAGCAACACATCATGCCGCGATCTAAAGAAATTCAAGAACAGATGAGAAACAAAAGAGTTGACATGTATCAGTCTGGAAAGGGTTATAAAGCCATTTCTAAGGCTTTGGGACTCCAGCAAACCATGGTCAGAGCCATTATCCACAAATGGAGAAAACTTGGGACAGTGGTGAACCTTGCCAGAAGTGGCGGCCTACCAAAATTACTCCCAAGAGCGCAAAGACGACTCATCCGTTATAAAAGAACCCAGAACAACATCTAAAGAACTGCAGGCCTCACTTGCCTCAATTAAGGTCAGTGTTCATGATTCAACAATAAGAAAGAGACTGGGCAAAAACAGCACCCATGGGAGAGTTCCAAGGCAAAAGCCATTGCTGACCAAAAAGAACACGAAGGCTCGTCTCACATTTGCCAAAAAATATCCTGATTATCCCCAAGACTTTTGGGCAAATATTCTGTGGACTGATGAGACAAAAGTTGAACTTTTTGGAAGGTGTGTGTCCTGTTACATCTGGCATAAACACCAACACAGCATTTCATAAAAAGAACATCATACCAACAGTCAAACATGGTGGCGGTAGTGTGATGGTCTGAGGCTGCTTTGCAGCTTCAGGACCCGGATGACTTGATGGAACCATGAATTCTGCACTCTATCAGGAGAATGTCCGGCTGTCAATTTGTGACCTCAAGCTCAAGTGCACTTGGGTTATGGAGCAGGACAATGATCCCAAACACAGCAGCAAGTCCACCTATGAATGGCTCAAGAAAAACAAAACTAAGGTTTTAAATCCGATTGAGATGCTGTGGCATGACCTTAAACAGTCCATTCATACTCAAAAACCCTCCGATGTGGCTGAATTAAAACAATTCTGCAAAGAAGAGTGGGCCAAAATTCCTTCACAGCGATGTGAAAGACTCATTGCCAGTTATCACAAACGCTTGACTGCAGTTGTTGCTGGCACAACCAGTTATTAGATTTAGGGGGCAATTACTTTTTCACGTAGGGTCAGGCAGGTTTGGACAGATTTTTTCCCTTAATAGATGAAATCATTATTTCAAAACTGCATTTTGTATTTACTCGGGTTATCTTTGTGCAATATTAAAATTAGTTTGATGATCTGAACCTTTTAAGTGTGACAAATACGCAAAAAAAAAATAAATAAATAAATAAATAAAAAACAGGAAAGGGGCAAAAACCTTTTCACGACACAGTATAATATATATATATATATATATATATATATATATATATATATATATATATTCATACATACATACATACATACTGTATATATAATATATATACAGTATATTAAGGCATCCTTGTTTATCCCCCTGAAAGTTGCATAATTTACACACTGCCCGCATTCTAAAAATTTGTTTGATGATCTGAATCTTTTAAGTGTGACAAATATGCAAAAAACAAAAACAAAAAAAACAGGAAGGGGGCAAAAATCTTTTCACGGCACAATATATTATGGCATCCTTGTTTATCCCCCTGAAAGTTGCATAATTTACACACTGTCTGCATTCTAAACAAGGAGACACATTTAAGCTCTCTTACAGCTTTCAAATCGAATAAAAATACAATATACTCAACATGTCCAACTGTAGCAGTACCAACTGTCAGGAGTAAGTCTCATCTAAAGAATGTGTACCACGTCCAGCTCCCAGAGTGCTTTCTTCAAGTTGATTTATGTCACCCTGAGAGGAACTGGGCATCACTTATCTTGAGAGTGTGAAGGAGATGAGAATGTGAAGATAGACAGAACCCCTGCTGAGCTGTGAGACAGGAGCATCAAATATATACTGACGGTCTTTCACATGTCTTCAATGTCTCCAAACTTTATCTGCACCATTGCTGCAAAGCCATAGACAAAAGCAATGTATTCAGGTCAGAAACAAAAACAAGAATGCTCATGACATTGTCCAGAACTGAACCGGACCTCAAACTATCCTTGCATATTGTCAGTCCGGGTCTTGATTTCTCCTCTGCAACAATACGCATGAAGGAACATTGTGTGACCTCAAAAGTAGGGATGATTCTGTTTCATCTGCAGGCTGTGTATGAATTATAGATGGAGCCTCATCTGCTCCAGAGGAAAGATCCAAAGCAGGATAAAAATACCCTACTTGTCTCATGTTGCGTGCAGGAAAAAAACAAAAGGGAAGGCGTGTGCTGCCGTGTCAGACCTTTCAGTCTGAATAATTGACTCTATACACAAAGCCTGGCAGATTGAGCTTCTTTGTGTGTATTTATTTGCTGGCTTTAAAGGGCCGAAGGTGGAGTTGAACCCATGGATGTGTCCAATCCTGAAGTACGTTACATAATCAGATTAATATTTTTGAGTAATAACATCTTAGATTTACACCATAATGTCACTTACTTTTTCAAATAATGAAAGAGTTACCTCCCTCTTCCTAACGTTGGTAGAGAAAGGAGTATATTTAAGGTTTCCAAAGTACTAGGAGGTGTTGTAGTATATGTGAGCATGATGGGTAATTCTAGTGAGTGTTATGCTTATCGGTACAGACTGCAAGTTTATTTATTTATTTATTTTTTGCTTCAAAAAAATTCAAAATGCTGTTGATAAACAAGAATAAATCTTAGTTGTATTTGTTATTTGTGGAGAGAGGAGAAAATTCTGCCCTGGAGCTCACAGGTTCAACTGGTGTCTGCTGACACTGAGAAAAAAAAGTTCAAAAGCACCCTTAAGATATTCATTTGCATAAAAAGTAACGTTGTTATGTAATTATTTTACTGTTAAAAAGTTAAAAGGTCAAATACAGCAAACCGCAAAATAAGAGGGTCATGTTTCCCTCGGTGGTAGATGGTGGAACTATCTGTGAACGCAAAAAAAGCCTATTTTATGTATTAAAAGTAAAGTTATATTATATAGTATATATGTTTTGCTTAAAGGTGTGTTTGTGCGAAATTACTTTAAATGTCGCTCATATTTAGTATATAACGCAAAGATATTTTCTCTATTATGGTGTGTACACACCAAAAGCGAAGCGAATATTTGCACTGCGTTATCGTTGAATACCCGCGGTATGTTTTTCGTGTCACTTGTGTGAATAAAAACATTGCGCAATGCTCTCCTCCATTTTCTGATACAACCAGACTATCAAACTGGACATGTCAGTAAATTTTCCGCTGATTGGTTTGCACAACAATGCATCTTGCGAACTTACGCTCAAGTTGAAATTTTTCAAATTGCCCGGAAGACTCAACTGAGGCATATATCGCATGTTCGCGGCAATCGTGTCCCCAATTTGTGTCACCCAGCGCAAATTCACGTCTATTTGCTTTTTCGCATCAACTTTTTATGTAATCTACACACACAAATAATTAAATTTGCTTTTGGTGTGCACAAACCACAAGAGTGAAAATACCGAAACTGTATACTCTCAATGAAAGCGTTATGTTGTCTAAAACTACTTTGTCCTTTACGAAAATTAACCATGGTTTTACTACAAAAAAAAAAACAAAAAAAAAAAAAACATGGTTGCTGTAGTTAAACCATGGTTTTGCTACACTAACCATAGTTTAACCATGGTATTTGTAGTAAAACTGTGGTTACATGTAGCAATCAGTCTGCCAAAAAAACATGGTTACTACACTTTTACTATAATAAAACCATGGTTAATTTTTGTAATGGGTGTCTACAAAGCCAATTTTTTTGAAAAGTGTGCACCAGAAGAGCATATTTCTCTCTTTTGCATCTTACATTATGAAATAATTGTCACACACTTGGTTTCCACTGATGCAAGACATGAAAAGGCAGAAGTAAGTGGTAGTGGATTTTGGTTGCATTATTACTTAGCCTTGTCTGAACGCTTGTAGGAGACAACACAGTGAGGTGCATTGAATTCTTTGTGTTGAGAAGATATAGCGAGGCTTTAGTTTAGCCTACGGCATGTTCTATTTCTGAATCTGCATTCAATTAGCTGTGAAATAAACCAGGGTTAATGGAAAATAATTAAAGCCATATTTTCCTCAATCTTTACATGATATCTCAGAATTATTGTTGCCTTGGGTAACAACATAACCTCATATTTTTCACTCTGGGGAAAGTACCATAACCCAATGCGCAGATTCAAGGATCACCTGGCTTTATACAGAGGTTAAGAAATACCAATATTGAACACGTGTTCACAAAAGAGTCTAAGCCAGCTTCAATTCCCTTCTCTGCTAATATAAACTCTATGAAACAAGCCATGTTTCATGTAATCATGCCTCCATGCACTGTTATGCAGCTGTCACAAACATTTGTAAACAATTCATAAGGGATGATTTTTACACATTGTAAACAGTGTAATGTGTGTGGGCTGATAAATTGATTGGAAATCATTACAGAAGCAGCCCAAGACAAAAAAAAGAAAAAAAAAAGAAAAAAGAAGAAGTAATATTTAGCAGCTGAAACGTATATCATTAAAAAAAAAAAAAAAAATCTGACCTTGGATCAGCATGAAATAGTAAATTTAAATGTTTATTTTTCAGTTTTTATCAGGGCTATCAATTTAACATGTTAAGCTATCAAAAATAGAACAAAAAATCCTACTGACCTCATTAAAACATGAAATAATACATCTATTTTATTTTTCAATTTTCATAATGCCTGTCAATTTAGGATGTTAAGTTGTTAAAATATATTTTAAAATATTTTATTTTTAAAATATTAAAAAATAAATAAAAAATAATAAAACATCCACTCACCTTGTCACAACATAAAATACTTCATAAACTTTTTTTTTTTCAGTTCAGTTCAGTTTTTTATTAGGGTTGTTAATTTAAGATGTTAAATCAGTGTAATTAAGGGTTACACTTTATTTCGATAGTAACTTTGTAATTACATGTCAACTACATGTCAACTAATTCTCATTAATTTGCAAATACATGTCTAACTCTCAGAGTAGACTGTTAGGGTAGGTTTAGGGTTAATAGAATAAGTTGACATATACTTGCAAAGTTTCTCATATATGTTGTATGTTGTGGATCCATCAAAATAAAGTGTTAGACGATATTAAGCAAACAGTCTACTAATACTCTAATGACTGCTAGTTGACATGGAGTTACAAAGTTACTTACAGTTAGTAGAATGTCTAAAGTGGACTATCAGAATAAAGTGTTTTATTCAATTAATTATAAAAATCTAAACCTAATAAATTATACTAACCTCATTAAAACATGAAATAATAGATTTTTATTAGGGGTGTAAATTTATCGAGTTAATTCAGTGCAAGTAATTATAAAAAAATAATTAAAATAGTAATTACTCTGCTTTATATATTATTTAAAAAATTATATAATATGTAAGAATTATATACATAAATGAATGCCTTTGCATAAGAAACGCATAGGTGATGGCTTAAAATGTCGTCTAGGTAGGCTGCAGGATTCATAACAAAGATAATATATTTATACACGACAAAGAAGTATCATACTCAGACAAAACAAGCCACTGTTTACATGAAAATCACATTTAGGTCAGAGGAAAATCAAAATCCTTTTGGTGGATTAAACCTCCACTTAGAATAAAGGCGGTGACACTGAACCGTGAAGGAATCCAGGGTTGAGACGCAGTCACAAGCAGACACGTTGAGTGCACTCCTGGGGCAAATGTAGAAGTGAGACAGGCGGGATGTCTTCCTGTTAAAAGCAGAGCAAACAGAATCCCAGGGGAGAGAAAATGGGGTGCATGTATGGCCCTCTTCCGCTATTTACAACCCTTAGGTCACTGGATTTTCAGCTAATTACATTTTAGTGCAACATGACTGTATACATTCTTACAGTGTCATCGCTTCAGTATTTTTGGCCAGTGCACATGTCTGCTGTCTGGTGGAATGGATGGATGAGTAAAGTGTTCCACAACCATGTTTTACTGCATACATTTTTTGCTTTGGATTGAGTAGAATGGAGACAGACGTTCTTGGCTGAACAAGCATCAAACTATTTTTCCAGGTTTGCTTGCCCACATTTTTGTCCTCCAGATTTTAATGGGTAAACAGCTGAAATCAAGCACAGACATAAGCTTTTATATCTGAGGCAAAGGCGATGACTTTAATTTAGCTGCATGTTAGCCAAAAAACACAGTTTTCCCCTTGTTTGAAAAATCAAGCGGCGTTTCTTCATTTCGACATCAGCGAGAGTTTTTTTTTTTTTTTTTTTTGTCTGACAAAGAGATGGGTGGAACTTTGAGAGATGTGCCAAGTTTCCTGTGGCCTGATGCAAGATTAAATGAAAAAAAGGAAAATATGGGTGTGCCGCAAGATAGCACAGAGAAAACGTTTGCTTTTCGAATATAGAACATGGGTGGAGGTCAAAAACGTCACATTGAATCTGAAACAGCAACAATGAACATCTGCATTCTTCCACCAAACCTGATTTCAGCATATATTTCAAGACAAAACCGTGGAAGCAGTAGCAAGACGGTAAAAATAGATTACAACACACAAATGAAAGGAAATAAAGAAGCAGCTAGCACATTTATGGTGAGTTAGGATTCATAGAACTTCAAAGAGATTTATATTTAGCCATGAAAATAGGAATTCAATACATGACAAGCCTTTTGAGATTGTTCTACCCGGCTTTGAGCAGGAATGTGGGTCAAATGCTGTAAACATGTAGGTGTTTCAGAACGTAAAATTAACATTATATGCTTATTATCTCAGCATTACTCTGCACTCAATTCATCTTGGAATATTCAAGACCAATGTTCAAACTGAGGTGTCTAACAAGGCAGCATAACTTCCATTATACACTCTTAAAAATAAAGGTTCCAAAAGGGGGATGCCATAGAAAAATCATTTTAGGTTCCCCAAAGTACCTTTTACAACAATTTTTTTCTTAATGTGAAGAACATTTTAATGAACTAAACAACCTTCTTCCATTATGAAGAACCTTTTGTGCAATGCAAAGGTTCAGTGGGTGTTATAGGATCTTTACTGAACCAGATGGCAATAAAGTTATGTTTTTAAGAGTGTATGGCACACCTTTTGCTTCAGAAACACACTGATGCTCTAAAATGCCATCTAGGTTGACAAAAGTTCAAATGATCGGCTTGGACCACCTAATGACCGACAAGAAACCACTTCAGAAAACATGTCAGAAAACTGATCTGATACATCCACTTTTGTGCATTAGACAAAGGAACATATTTGTCAACTTGAAAAGTGCTTCATTTATTTAGAGATTTACTTCTGAATTAATAAAATGATAATTAGTTACTTTAAATGCAGTGCTTGTGAGATCTAAATTTGGAGACTGCAAACATGACTTTAAATGGAATGTGACATTCCTCCACACTTCATGTTTGATGTTTTGCACTGATTACAGCTGGTTCTCATTGCATCTCCTTTGCACTTCTCAGCATTATCATTTCAATAAGTTAGGTGACCCTAGAGAGGATAAGGAGAAGTTGAATGAAACAGCAGCAGCAGCACAGTGTTTTAATGCTCCATACGCATCTTCTTCTCTTTCTCCTTAGAACATTCCTACTAGCATCTAATGGATCTTCATTACTGTCTTTAGAAAGATTACACTGGTCTGCTACTGCTATTGTGAGATACAAAAATTGACTGTAATGGAGCGAGACCTCTGGGGAGAGCGTTGTGGTTAGATGCTCTTAGCAGGTCAATTTTTCATAATTGCAAAGAGAGAGCTGGAGACGGGGTGGGATCTGTGTCTCATAAGGGGTCTGGAGACAAGCTGAGGAAACCTGACGTGAGTTTTCCAGTCACTGAGTCTCTGATGTCTCCCTAAATTCAATATCAAACACTCACACACTCGGGCACACAGAAGAGTAAATGCACTGTTTTTAATTAACATATTGCGGGTGATAGTGTAGGTCTGGTGGGGGGAGGTTGAGGGGTGCTAGACATCTGATCCTCTTTAACTTTAAAATGTCATCCAGACTTCGGCAGATGTTTTTGAAGTAAATAAAGGAGAACAATGGTATAAAAAGAAACAAGGGAAAAGATCCTGATCATGTGGTTAAGTGCTAATTCACTCTAGCAGAGAGAGACAGCCTCACCAAGAGCTTCTTAGCCAGTTCTTCCAGTTGTTTTCACTTGATGTGAAATCAGGAAACCTCAATCTAATTAAGTCTTTCCTACAGCACAAAACTGTCTACTACCAATGGAACAAGATCTGTTGCCATCAGATGACCTCAGTGGTAGAGAAGCTATCAGGAGGAACCAACTAAAGGAACCAGGGCGATGGAAATATATATGACTTAGCCAAAAAGGACATGTTCCTGGACCAACATTGCTGATAAACTCTACACCCACACTGTAAAAAAGAAAAAGTTTTTAACAGCTTCAGCAGATTTTTGAGTTTGCTCAACTTATTTTTGTGGGAGACTCTCAAATTTTTGTTGTATAAACTTAAAACGACAAGTTGAGAAAACTCAAAAATCTGCCTTAAAATTTTAAGTTGGCTCAACTTTTTTTTTTTTTTTTTTACAGTGGACACCATTCAGTTAATCTTGTCAATGACATTACTGATGAAAATGACAACATTCAGACAACATTTTTATTTTTTTGTCAAACATGGTGAGTTGAAAAAGATGCATTATGAAGATAATGGACTTTTTGGCATATCCGCTGCCTACATATTTCCACAAGCATTCACTATACTGTTCTCCAATAGACATTTTTTTATTTTTTTGCATCATAGCTGGGTAAACTTCTATAGTGGTCAATGGAAACTACATCAAATATAATGTTTGAGTTTCCATTTGCCCCACTATCCAAAAAAAAAAAAGAAAAAAGTCCATGATATTGTTTCCATAACTTCCCAAGAAGCAAATAAATATCAAAAGACTGATTATGTTTGTCAGAAGAGAGAAAGATGGCAAATTTGCGGACACTCATTAAGCCATATTGCATTACTCCGTGTCTAAACATGCCCAAACTGGACACAACATTGCGACCATTGCAAATCTTTTGAACTTTGTGCCAGCACATCGTAAATAGAACGAGGCATCGTTTACTGTCTGGGAATTTGTTGTGTCACGTCGCGTCGCTCCGCGTCCAGAGTAATTATAATAGGTTCTATTGTATTTTATCGCTTCGCACCACTCGCGTCCAGTGTAGAAAACTCACGCAGCAGAGGTAAAGGGATAGTTCACCCAAAAATGAATGTTCTGTCATCATTTAATCAGCCTCAAGTTGTTCCAAACCTGTATGAGTTTCTTTATTCTATTGAACACAAAAGAAGATATTTTGAAGAACAGTCCATGATAGCCACTGACTTCCATTATAAGGAAAAAAATACTGTGTAAGTCAATGGCTTCTGTCAGCTGTTTGTTCTGTTACCAACATTCTTCAAAATATGTTCATCTTTAGGTTATGTTTATATTTTTATGTCAAAATTGTTGTCAATTTTTACTTTTTTTTTTTTTCATATTATGACTTTGTATGTCATAATTTTGAAGTTTATGAAACAATAATTTACCAGAGCGTGATTATTATTGTTTTTCATGTCTACTGTGATACAGAGAACTATTTAAAGTCAACCCCTACTGGAAATGAGTGATTAGAAGCAGAATAAATAGAAAGAAAGACTTTATGTAAATAACCAAATTATAGTAGGCTATATTTGAAGATTGAGCTGCACATGTCTGCTCACCTGAACTGCTTTGCTAGTGAGTTAATTAGATAAAACATGCACTGTATATGTGAGACTAATCAGCCATTCAAAACATAAACATTATATATAGGGTACAACAGAAGAAAAAATGTGCTGTTCACTGTGCCTAAAATGTATAATTGCAGAAAGAATATATACGTTGTATTGAACATTAATGGAGCATTAATCATTCAAGTTGTTTATTTTGTTTACAAATCTTATAAATGTATGAAGTGGCAAGAGGGGCCTTGATACCCCACACACGGGGTAAACGGCACACGGTATTGATACAAATACTTCAGCTAAAATAATGATTTTTTAAAATAATGTCTAAGATAATACTTGTTCAAAACAATCACTTTAGCAAAGTTTGTACTATTTTCTGCTCATTTTGAAAAATAAAATATTTTTTTTTTTTGTTCAATAAATATACTGTCATTAAAATATGTTAATATAAAAAATATATTTTAAAATACAGAAACAAAATTATTTTAATAAGTAAAGATTCTGAAAGTATTGAAGGAGATCCAATAATAATTGAATATATATTTACAGTAGTAACAACAAATTATATTTTATTATATGATATGATTAATATGGTTTCATTCTAAACATGGTGATTATCTCTGATATGGATACCCAACATAAAATATGATATTTACCATCTGAATCTCTGTGTCCCTTGTCAGTGTTGGGCGCTTGCTTGGCCATTTGTTGTGATTAACAGGAAAGTGTGTTCAGCAGAATTGGATTAGTATTTTGTCAGACGGGTGTAAAAAAGCTTAGTTTACCGCAGCAGCGGTCGTGTGAAGGCCTCCTCGTGTGAAGACCGAAGAGTGTAAAGACCATCGATCTACCGGGCAGGGACACTGACAAGGGATACAAGTATAGCTTTTTATTTTTCCTCTTTCCTTCTACTTGTTTTACTTCTGTGTCAGTGTTTATAACCATTTCTTACTACGTGTAAGTTGTTGCTGTTTTTTTAGCATGTGTGTTTGGCTCAGTGTTATTTTTTAGGATTACTGATAAACTAATGCACTTTGATTTGTATTTATCTATTTTAGTTTTAGTTACAGTTGTAGTAATGTTGTCATTTTATTAGTTTTTTTTTATTATGTCTGCATAGTTTTTTTTAATTTGAGTTATTTTAGGACTTCAACATACTAAATGGAAATGAAATTTTATATATATATGAAATTTTATATATATATATATATATATATATATATATATATACATACAAGGGATACATATTAAATGGAAATGAAATTATATATATATATATATATATATATATATATATATATATATATATATATATATATATATATATGTGTGTGTGTGTGTGTGTGTGTGTATGTGTGTGTGGCTGTAGATGTACGCATATGTGTTTTTTGTTGTTGTTGTTTTTTTTGTTTTTTGGTGCTTGGCTTAGTTTTATGTTAGAATCATTATTATACTCGTACCTATTGTATTGTTTTTAGCTTTATATTTTGTTTTCATTTAAATGTGTAGTTTTGAAATGTATGCATTTATCATTTTTATTTAATTTCTTTATTTTCTTAAATGTGTATATATAGTATTTATAGAGTTCTAACTTTTAAAATATATAAATATATAGTATTTATAGAGTTCTAACTTTACTTTTCTAAAAGTAAAGTAAAGTAATCTAACCATGTCATGTCAGCCATCTATTAATTATCATGTTAATGACTGTGCCTTTTAGCCCCAACAGCCCCAACAGGGGTGCTTTTTACCCCAAATACCATACTTTTACATTCTTTCTTTATTTAAAAACTATTGCTTTAATTATCTTAAACAAAACTGAAAATCATAAAGAAGACCTTTGTCTCAAAATATATGCATTAATTTTAGAGATTCTCATTTGCTACTTTTCTCATTTGATAATCATTTGCTACCCACTGCTCTGGGTGTGTGTTCACGGTGTGTGTGTTCACTGCTGCGTGTGTGCACTTTGGATGGGTTAAATGCAGAGCACAAGTTCTGTCACTTTCACTAATTCAATTAAATTTTAAAAAACATAAAATATAAGATTAAGTAAGCACAGAATCAAATTTGCACTGCTGTGGTGCGCGATCGCATCAAGGATCAGACAAAAATACACGTGCATCTTGAAAAGCAAATGTTTTGGAAAGTGCTAAGCCATATTTTTGTCATCTAGTGGTTTAGATGAAAATAATATCAAAAGCACCTTTTACCCTGTTGTACCCTATATATATATATATATATATATATATATATATATATAGCATAGGTTACATATTGTTTACAGTGTGTTTGTTTACATTTAAATGAATTTAAGACTTATACAAATGACAACAATACATCTGAGATTTTTTTCGTGGTGTTCTCCCAACCAGCAGGGTTTTGACTCAGTGACCCAAGCTAGGATAATGACCACAGGCAAGGCCACACAAACCTCTGTCCCAGCGGCCCCAAAACAGCTGTGACTCACGCCTATTGACCAGAACACTCACTCCCATCCTGAACATCCAGCATGCTAATTCACGCGAGCGCTGAAAGGCCCAAATGTACGGCCGCGATTTTGGGGATGTGTACGGCTCACAGCAGGTGGCATGACACATCGCACCAATCATTTCGCTGAATCAGTGTGGGCGTCCCGCGGCTCTTTCAGAGCTGTCATGACATGAGCGATGATGCATCGCTCTCCCCACACGAGTGCTTTTTGTTTATGAAGAGCCTGAATTCTGGTAAGTGGAGCAGAGTGTGGCTGTAACAGATAATGCCTGCTTCCAGAAAGACACGAGCTCATTAGGGGAATGATGACAAGCCGCCCGATTCTGCAGTGGGACAGTGACTCTAATTTCAGTAGTTGTCTTCGTACTAATCCATCCTGACGCTTTTGACAGAAAAATCCGTTGTGCAGCGCGGCGCAGGGCGAAAGGTCTGGAATTGAAAGCGCCGGGATTCTAGAAAGAGAAAGTGTGTACGAAGTACACATCTCAGCGGTTTTCTTTAACTATAGTGATTAGTGGGAAAAATCCCTCGTGACATGAGCCTGATAAAGCCTCTCATGGAGGATGAGGGAAACGGTCGTGGTGTCTGGCCCGCTGTCGGTTGAGCAGTTTGAGAAGTGTTAGGCTAGTGGCTGTAAACGACACAATCTGCTATTTTGTCTCAGTTTACAAAAAGGATTTATAAATATGGAGCGTTTTATCATCAGCATACATTTTTGTCTGGTGGGATAAACTCAAATAATGCAATACAGATTAAATTGCTCTAGCAGCCGAGAGCCAATTGAGATTCAACTGAGATTTTTTTTTTTTTTTTTTCCTCCAACGTGTGGATGTATTCAGCAAACACAGCAGCTTAAGGTTTCAGGTCTGGGATTTCTGCCTTGACAAATGGAAACTCTGACAGTCTTTATGGAAAATTTTCTTTTTTCAAACTAGATTTATCTCTGAGTTGAATCAGTCAAGGCTAGTGTTCACTCTATGAAGTAATTATATTTTATAATTTTACCTTTTTTTGTTTTATTAGTAAAGATTTTTCTTTTTGTTTTCATTTTCTGTTATCTGTCTTCAAGACATGACTAAAGTCACATCATTTTCTATTTCAGATGTTCGCTCAGAAAGGAGGAAAGAAGTTGTATGTCAGCAAGACTGTTCCTGAGTCTCTGTTTCTGTTTTGTTTGGTTTCTGTTTCGATGACTGTCTGTTTTCTCTGTGGGTCATAGAACTGTTGGAATTTAGTTGGGAATATACTGGAAAAAGTAAAATTATTTCAGCACAATAAATCATCTAACCATTCTAAAAAAAATAGGGCTATGCCATAATTTTTCACACTAACAATGAGGTCTTAGGTCTTATGATCAAATAATGAAAAAAATTACTTGATTATTTGTCTTTTGGTTTGCATGCTATAGAAAAGTTACAACTCACAAGAGCACAAATACTTCTATTACTTATTTATTTTTTGTTAGTCTGTTTATTCAGTTCAAATCAACAAGCACAGCAGGTGAGCTGGACTGACACATTTTTTTAAAGTTCAAATAGACCTACATATTTGATTTATTTATCTTTTGTTGGTCATTTCATTTCCTTCTAAACTGCCATAATTTACTATTTCTTTGTGCGTGTTTCTTTAGACACATAAGGAAAACTCATAACAAATACTCTAATTTTGACTGCAATCTGACATACTAAATCATATAACAAGCATAAAAAACAGAAATTATGAGATAAAAAGTCATAATAATGACAAAAATGTGAAACTTTAACAAATAAATTTGATTTGTCAATTTCGACTTTCGTCATAATTATGACTTAATGTCACAGTTTCAACTTTTTAAAGTAATAATTATGCCCTTTGATATCCTTCACATGCCCTTTTATGTAATAATGATGCCCTTTAATTTCAACAATTATGACTTTCTTAGAATTATAATGTCAACTTTTTATCCCATAATTATAATATATTTTTATAATATCATAACCAAAGCATTTTTTTTTTCTTATGTGAAAATCTTTTGGGCTTCCATATCAGAAAACATAAACCATTTAAAACCATATAAATAATGTGAACAAATTAGAGAGAACTATTTTAAGTCAGTCCCCAGGAAATGAGCAGTTATCTTTACTTCAGAGGATTCTGGAGGAAAATGCAATATTTTGGTCCGACTCCTTAATGTGCTTCCATCTCCGAATTCAACAGGAAAACAAGAGCACTGACTCAGTTATTCTCTGTTTCCTGAGACCAAATCACAGTGTGTTAAGTTCTTTGTAATTATATATTAATCACTAGGTGAGAGTTTAACCATGTGATAACCCATTAATTATACATTTGTTTCCATAACATCATTCATTAAAACACAATGTAATTACAAGAGATACTTTGTGCAGGTTGTGCTCCCTTCCAAAAGGAGCCCGATCACTGATTAAGTTTTTGATGAATATGCACAACACAGAGACACTTATGAGCAGCAGACTAGAAATTGGTATAAATTTAATCCCGAGGTCTAAAATGCAAGTAAAAATTAATTGAAATGAATGCATGAATGAATGAACGAATAAATAAAAACAAACCTTTTTGCTCCAAGGGTGCATCTACATTCAAATTTTAGACTTACAAATTAGATATTTTAAATATGTGCTTGTGCACGTGTTTATTAGTGTCACCTATATTAGTAGAATTGCTAAAATAGTCTTTCTCATTTTCTCATGGTTTACACCACCAACTTTAAGATTTTTAAAGGGCTCATCGGATGCGACGTACTTTTACAAGTTGTTTGAACTGAAATGTGTGTTGGCAGTGTGTGTACACAACCACCCTATAATGAACGAGTCCTAAGCGATTGAGGTGTTTTGTTGTTGGATGTAATAATAAACATAGCATTCGTCATTTACATCTGAGCCGCTGAAGACACGGTGGATTACATTTTTTTGTTTTTGAAGGGAATGCCCCCCTGATCTTCCTAAATGCGTTTATGTTCGCTCAAATAATTTGTGATCCAGCTTCATCTACAGAAGAAGTGAGTATAAGGTTCTTTTATGAATCTTTACAAATCGCCTTTCCTAATAATGTGCTAGTTAGCCAGTTTCGCGGCTAAAGTAAACAGTCTCATGAGAACGGCTCGTCATCTCACGGAAGAGAGGGGCGGGGTCAGCAGAGCTCATTAGCATTTAAAGAAACATGGACTAAAACGGCTTGCTGAAAACAGAGCTGATTTTGAAAGGTTAAAAAGGAAGTTTGAGACATTTTTGCCAAAGTATGTTATAGACTTTTCATTAAGATCCTAAAGAATCATATCAACTTGTGGAAAATAGGCATCTGATGACCCCTTTAAGTAAAATCTTAAGAGGCTCATTGAGAGGACATTGAGTGTGCATGTATCTATTTAGGAGGCCCAAAAGGAAAGGGAGTTAGAAAATGAAGTAAAGTGGGGCAGGAGAGAGAGAAAATGAGGATTAGAAATCTGTATCATTTGCATTCATCTGTTGATTTATCTTGAGAGCTTTCAATATTCCGCAATCACACATAAGTATTTACAAAGTGACTAAATCCTACATCACTTATTTCAGCGCTGCAATTACAGGATCAGCGTTATCTAAACATTTATCCATATTGCCATAACACTATAGCTGATTTACCTCTATGCAATCTGTGTCTTTTAGCTAATGGCTGGTGCCTTTTTAGAAGAGAGGAAGTTACTTATCTAATTTATTATTTGGATGCAATGTTACTCCCAAAGCAGCTAAACTGCTCACCTAGTAAACAACTTTCAAACTGAACTGAAAAAACAAAAACAAAAAAAAAACAGTTTGAATATGTTTTATATTGAATCATTTTTTCCATTTCCATCTTTTACACAGTTAAGCCTTGTTGAAGTATTTAACAAATGTGCACCAGTGCAATAATTACATTATTTAAATTTACATAAAAAAACTGAAAAAAACTGTTCTACACTTAAGGGGCAGTTGTGGCCTAATGGTTAGAGAGTCAGACTTGTAACCCAAGGTTGTGAGTTTGAGTCTCAGGTCTGGCAGGAATTGTAGGTGGGGGGAGTAATGTACAGTGCTCTCTCTCTTCCACCTTCAATTCCATGACTGAGGTGCCCTTGAGCAAGGCACCAAACCCCCAACTGCTCCCTGGGCGCCGCAGCATAAATGGCTGCCCACTGCTGTGTGTGTGCACTTTGGATGGGTTACGATGGGTTATATATAATATTTATTTATTTATTTATTTATTTTACAATTTGTCAGTGGTGTTATCACTGGTGATACAAATTCACAGAAAGAAAAAATAACATTTTTAAATTGCTCTCGTTATTTTCTCATAGACTCGAAGCAAAGCATTTTTCCCATTTTGCTTTACTACAATCAATCAACAGCTTCAATTTCTATGTGTACATTCATATAAACTAAATAAGATTGCATTAATTGAGAAAACAGCAGCATAATGATTGTTTATGTAGGGTTATGTAGGGTTTATGTCTATAAATTAGTGCTGTCAAACAATTAATCGCAATGAATCGCATCCAAAATAAAAGTTTTTGTTTACATAATATATGTGTGTATTTTTATTTTATATATATATATATACACATATACATACACTCACATACAGCATATATTTTGGAAATATTTACATGCATATATGTTTATATTCTTTTATATCATAAATAAATATATTAAATATATAAACATAACATATTTTTCTTAAATATATACATGCATGTGTTTGTATTTATATATACATAATAAATATACATAGCACACACATATATTATGTAAAACAAAATCTTTTATTTTGCATGCAATTAATCACGATTAATCGTTTGATAGCACTACTGTAAATATATTTTAAATGAAATTATAAGAGAAGTTGTGCGTCTCATGCAGTCTTGGGACAAACATATTGATAATTTCAGTTATATCTTTGCATCAAATAGCTTCAGAAGATGTCTCTGAGCCCTAACAGTCAGCAGCGGTTCAGAGGAAGTGCTTTCCTGCTAAAAATATGCACAGCCTTTAGAGGGGTGTTCTGCTCTGGCATCTCAAAGATAAATCCAGCATGGGGCTTAACGTCTCTGGGCTCACCACGCTGGCTTTGATCTTCCCTTGCAATTATCTCCGCCCTCATCTGTGCCACTTTCAAATGCCTAATCAACAAATCCATTTGACTCGCCATTTTGATTGTGGTAAGGTGGCGGCTCCTCTCCAGGTCTTCTCGAGGCGCTGCGGAGATGGGGTTTTGTGTCTCAGATGTTGTGTACAGATACATGAAAAGCACTGGCATTCTTTTTGAACTTGAAAGTTTGTACACCACAGGAGCTCTGATGTTGCACGAGGATTTCGGAGAAATTACTAAATAAAGGACACTTGTACGTTGAAGAGAGTTCACGTGTATGCTTTATATTTTTATATGCTATAGATAAAAAAAAAAAAACACTTTTTTTTTTTAAAGCATCTTTGAAATGTTTTTGATGAGCTTTTCTTCCAAACTGAGGACTTGGACTTACTATAGATTTATGTCATTATCTGCAAATCAGGGCAAAGTAACACAAATTATAATGGATCCAAATCATTATAAGGTAAAAATGGTTGATTTTAATGTCCAAAGCACAACTACAATTACACATGTATTAAACGGGGCCGAGTTTCACCAGTACCATGGGATTTTGTGAAAGAATATGAAATTAAATTGATGCAATGCTGATGAAATTTGTCTTCGGGTTTCTTCTAAACGTAGTAAGTAATGCAAATAGTACAATCAAAACATGCAGTTTTACTAAGTCTGATCTATGTCAAATAATATTACTTCTTTTTGGGGAGTATTTTTTTTTATGATTATTTTTATCGTTGTGTTATACCTTTAGAGGTGTGAATTCAACAACATGATACATATCTGACAAATTTCAAATATTGAAGTTGAAACTATTGAGACAGGAACCTACATAGTTCTTTACAATATGTATGGAACTATATTATGTGATATTATTTGAGCCTCTTAGGCACAATTTAACTATCATCTGTAGCTTCTGTTTATAATTTCATGTTTGGTTAGTGGTAGGGGTGTATAATGTTCCTCTTCTTCTACTGATGGCCTCCCGGATTGCAGTGAAGGTCTTACTGCTTCCAAATCATCAAAGGCAATTGATGTGTGATGTTTGTGCTGCCTTGACAAGCCTGAGTTCCTAAAAGAGCTTTGAGCTCACTGGCTGAAATCCTAAAGACTGTTTCATAGGGGTGGAGTGGAAGAGGATGGAGGGAGACAAAACATTACTTCACTGAGCAGGGGATTCAGTAAGATTCACACTTACTTGCACACACTGTCTGCATTGTTTTAGTATATGATTCTCTAAATTAATTTTACAAATCAGGCATGGCACACACAGGCACATAAAACACAATTTTAACAGCAAAATTTCCTTCCAGGTTGGTGCTAAGTTATGGAGGATACAGAAGATCAGCATACAGCGTATGATTACGCCACTGCGACCTTCACACCTGAATCAAAAATGTACACAAACAAAATTTATGTAGATTAAATGATATGATTAAATGCATTTACAAAAATATAATTATTAATATGAATAATATATAAAGTACACTAAAAATATTTTGGCCTAAATTTATTATTTAAAAAAATATATAATATAACACTTTATAATAAGGTTCCATTTGTTAACATTAGTTAACATAAACAAACAATGAAAATACTTCTCAGTATTATTAATCTCAGTTAATGTTGATTCCAGCGTTTTCTAATACATTATTAAAATCAAAAGTTCTATTTGTTATTGTTATTTAATGGACCTAGCATGGACTAACAATGCACAGCTGCATTTTTATTAACTCGCGTTAACAAAGATGAATAAACACTGTAAAAATGTATTGCTCATTGTTAGTTTATGTTAATTAATGCATTAAATATAGTTAACAAATGGAGTCTTGTTGTGAAGTGTTACCCATGTAATATTTCCACATATTATGTTTCAGTGGCTTTTTTTTGCATATAATATTTTCACATATTATGTTATATATCATTTTTTTAATGCAAAAACCTTACGTTTCTTACCTGTTTCAATGTATGACTTACTATATATATATAAATTTATTTATTTAACTAATAGTGCAATGCTAATAGTGCAGTGTTAATTACACTAGACAAATCCCAGTAAGTTTTGTCAATAACAATCACAATGTAGGGATATTTAGTGCCTGATTTAACTGGATTGTGGGTGGTTAGTGAATAAGACGCAGCAATGAAATAGCACTTGTGAAAGTATTGCAACTGTTTGGTGAAATGAAAGTATGAGTGTGTGTGTGTGTGTGTGTGTGTGTGTGTGTGTGTGTGTGTGTGTGTGTGTGTTTGTTTAACAGCTTGTTAGATGTGACCATGGCATGTTGGAGCCAAGCTCCTGTGTGTGTGTGTGTGTGTGTGTGTGTGTGTGTGTGTGTGGCATCGTGTTCTCTCTGCCTGTGCAGGCACGTTTCTCTCTGTGAGGTACTTGGCATCCACCCTTTACTAGCATATGCCAAGTTGATGGGTTGGTGGAAACACACACACTCATGCATGCTCACACACAAGAGCTAAAGGCTGTGTAAATGGGTTCACACCATCGCCTGGTAAATATAGAATTAATATAACTGATTCTGTCTCATGATGAGAAGGGTAGAGTTCACAGCTTGTTTGTTTTTATCTTTGTCAACTTCCTCGCACACAGTGGCTCATTTATTTTTAAACCTTGCAAGGAGAGGAAATGTCACATAAGATGGAGTTTTAACAGTGCAGTCATGTGTTGATGCCCAGGGAGAGAAGAAAAGACAGTCAAAAAGAAGGCAGAAGAAGAAATAAAAAAAAAATACTGCAGTGTGACACACACGTACTCTCACACTCACACACACACACACACACACACACACACACACACACACACACATACACACACACACGCAATCATCTCCCAAAACTACCCACGCACGCATCGTATACAAGATACGGCACTAGATTACTCATTCAGTCAAATAACACATCCGAGCATGCTCAAAGCACTTCACCACCCACAAATGAACTAATCACCTGTGCTGAAAACCATGAATTTACCACCATAAATTAACATAAAAATTACATAAAACATGCAAACTACAACAATGACACAGAGTAGAGCTAATGAACATTCAAGCTCTCTTGGTACTGTGACAGATGTAGGTGGATGCCAAATAAAGTCACAAGACTTTGTAATAGAAATCAATATTTTTAGGTATATTTATTTGTATGCTGTTTATGTCAGGAGTTTTCAAACCACTAATATTATACAGGTGCTGGTCATATAATTAGAATATCATCAAAAAGTTGATTTATTTCATTAATTCCATTCAAAAAGTGAAACTTGTACATTATATTCATTCATTACACACAGACTGATATATTTAAAATGTTTATTTCTTTTCATTTTGATGATTATAACTGACAATTAAGGAAAATCACAAATTCAGTATCTCAGAAAATTAGAATATTACTTAAGACCAATACAAAGAAAGGATTTTTAGAAATCTTGGCCAACTGAAAAGTATGAACATGAAAAGTATGAGCATGTACAGCACTTAATACTTAGTTGGGGCTCCTTTTGCCTGAATTACTGCAGCAATGCGGCGTGGCATGGAGTCAATCAGTTTGTGGCACTGCTCAGGTGTTATGAGAGCCCAGGTTTCTTTGACAGTGGCCTTCAGCTCATCTGCATTGTTGGGTCTGGTGTCTCTCATCTTCCTCTTCACAATACCCCATAGATTCTCTATGGGGTTCAGGTCAGGCGAGTTTGCTGGCCAATCAAGCACAGTAACACTATGGTCATTGAACCAGCATTTGGTACCTTTGGGCAGGTGCCAAGTCCTGCTGGAAAATGAAATCAGCATCTCCATAAAGCTTGTCAGCAGAAGGAAGCATGAAGTGCTCTAAAATTTCCTGGTAGATGGCTGCATTGACTGTGGACTTCAGAAAACACAGTGGACCAACACCAGCAGATGACATGGCAGCCCAAATCATCACTGACTGTGGAAACTTCACACTGGACTTCAAGCAACATGGATTCTGTGCCTCTCCACTCTTCCTCCAGACTCTGGGACCTTGATTTCCAAATGAAATGTAAAATTTACTTTCATCTGAAAAGAGGACTCTGGACCACTGAGCAACAGTCCAGTACTTTTTCTCCACAGCCCAGGTAAGATGCTACTGACATTGTCTCTGGTTCAGAAGTGGCTTGGTAGCCCTTTTCCTTTTCAAGTGTTTGAATCAGCTTTGCTTGACTGTATTCTCAAGCTTGCAGTCATCACTGTTGCTTTTGCACCTTTTCCTACACAAATTCTTCCTTCCAGTCAACTTTGCATTTAATATGCTTTGATACAGCACTCTGTAAACAGCCACACCTTTCAGTAATGACCTTCTGTGACTTACCCTCTTTGTGGAGGGCGTCAATGTTCGTCTTCTGGATCATTGCCAAGTCAGCAGTCTTCCCCATTATTGTAGTTTCAAAGAACAAGGGATACCCGGAATTTATACTGTAGGGATGGTCATTTATTCAAACTCAAATATAAATATTCTAATATTTTGAGATACTGATTTTTGACTTTCATGACTCTAATCATCAAAATTAAAAGAAATAAACATTTGAAATATATCAGTCTGTGTGTAATGAATGAATATAATATACAAGTTTCACTTTTTGAATGGAATTAGTGAAATAAATCAACTTTTTGATGATATTCTAATTATATGACCAGCACCTGTATATACACACACACACACACACACACACACATACATGCAAATATGTAGCCTTTGTATGCCTTAAAATAGCACTATGTTATAATTTTACATAGCCCATCTGATATAGGCTCTATCCAATTTTTGGAGTTCAAACCCACACTAAGTAGTCAAGCTCTGACAATGACTCACCAGCAGGCCTTTTATAGGGATACCAAGTGCACTTAGGAGTCTTTTTCTTTTACCAATTAAGGACATAATCTAATGACCCTATGAAGAACATTCTTGATCAGTGACTTATGAAAGCAAATCCTGTACTGCGTTACAGCTGAGTGAGCTGATGTGGGGATATGATGTCCACAGATGGTTAACTCATGAGAATCAAGTGACGAGTTTGACAAATTCTCATCAGAAAAGGTAATAGGCTAGTTTTTTTTTTTTTTGTACAATTTATGTCTTGCTCTGTCTGTTGTGAGAAATGAAGCCATCCAGAAGGTTTTATTTGGACTTTCTTCCATTCACAATGGAAATTTCGCTGTCATAAGCTGGCAGCACTCCGTGAATGACCTCCCTGAACTGTCTCCACTCAGAGCAGAATTCAGAAGGATAAACAGGTTATGTTTTCTTAAAACAAAAACCCAGAGTTAGTTTTGACATTTAAATATATGAGAGTATTTCCATTTAACCGTAGTGTGTTACCACAAACACTGTATAGTAAATGATTCAGTGTGTGCAAACTGCTCAGTTTTACTCAAATAGCTTATAGAAACCAATTACATAGACTTGTTTGAGAGTTAAATGTGATTTAATTTATTTCTATTTTAAAATAAATACTTTATTTATACACTACTGTTCAAAAGTTTGGGGTTGTAAGATTTTATTTATATTTTTTTAAGTCTCTTATGCTCACCAGGTCTGTACTTTTTTGACCAAAAATACAGTAATATTGCTGTAATATTATTACAATTTAAAATAAATGTTTTGTATTTTAATATATTTTAAATTGTAATTTATTCCTGTGGTGGAAAAGCTGAATTTTCAGTATAATTTCTCCAGTCCTCGTTGTCATATAAACCTTCAGAAATTATTTTAATATTCTGATTTAGTGCTGATTTAGAAAACATTTCATATTATTATTAATGTCAAAAACAGTGTCAATCAGTTGTTGATTTATATCACTGAAATCAGTCAGTTGTGTGTATAAACTGATTCTTTCATGATTCTTTGATGATTGTAAAATTTAAAAGAACAGCATTTATTTAAAATGCAAATCTTTTGCAATGCTATAAATGTCTTTACTGTCACTTTTGACCAATTTACTGCATCCTTGCTGAATAAAAGTATTAATTTCTTCAAAAAATAACAAAAAAAGACTGACCTCTTTTTGAACAGTAGTGTACTACATTGATATGCAGAGATGACTGTAAATAAAAACAGAACTCTCAAAACATTTCCACCAGTTCTAGTACAAAATCCTTTGTCTTAACCAGTTTCCAGGCACTAAATGCTGTGAAAAGCACTTCACTTCAGAAGCTGGCATATCAAGAAATTATCATTCAAATATACCTGATGTGTTGCTATTAGCGTTAGCACATTTAGCTCCCCTTCTGCTACATAAAGAGCTGTGAACACTCAGTGTAGGAACCAGTTTAAACCGCTTGGAAACCAGTCTGAACACAGTCGTTATATTCGCTTTTTCATTTGGTTTACATTAGTGGCACATATATTACACACATAACCTGTAAAAAGCTCATTTATATTGCATTGCACAGGACGATTCCACCAAATAAACCATATAAGACAAGCAAGACATTGATATCAGTCTTCTAATCATGATTTTACAGTGTACAGCAGTAGCTGATAAGCTCGGCAAATTAAGTTTAATAAGCAAATTAAAATCCCCCATGTTCTTGCCGGATTCTCAATCCACCCTGATGTTTTTGTGCCAATAAAGCAGCTGGTTCACACAACATCCATTTCACAGACTCCAAGGGCTTGACTCCATTTAGTTATCGCTTTTGTACCGTCTCATTTAGCCGTATATTACTGAGATGAACAGTGAATACACAGAGCTAAGCTTCAAAGCACAAGGTTTTTTCCCTGGCTCCCCTCCCCCATGCTAGCGCTAGTCTTGGCAGCCTCCGGGAGCTCGCAGCGGTAATACATCATCTATATTTTAAAGCTGCCGGTGGAGAGAGGTGGGGGGGGGGGACCTCCATCTTAAGGTACAGCAGGCTTCTCGCTGACCCAAATTCATCTCATAGTTCCCAAAAGCTGAAAAGAAGGAGGATGAAACAGTGTGTCTGCTAGGAACCAACCCGGCAAAACACAGGTTTTTGATATGTCGGCATTTATGTTAGCCTCCTTAGAAGGGTTTTAGCCCCATTCGTCTCTACAGAGAGATCAAGCTTCATCCTGGAAAAAAAAAAAATCATTGTGAGTGACTGATAGCTAGCTCAGCCAATTTAATCTATTAGCACCGAAGCTTTGAGTTAGCAAACACTTACTGGAAATGGTACTTAGCGAAGTCCTTTGTGCTGAAAATACAAATAAAACAGTGTTTCCCAAGAGAAACCTATTAAGAACAGACACCTTTGGTTTTCATATACAAATAAAATGTGTGAAAAAAAAGTGTCAGTTCTACCAGTTTGATTCAGTTGCATGAACTTTTTAATTCTACACCATTAGAAAGTAAACCAGCTACACCAAGAAGTATATTTAAGTTTTAAACTAAAAATAAGAGAATAGGCTATACTTTCAATCTATTTTTTACATGATTATCAGAATATACCCTAGTGAATAATAAATAGGCATATACTAAAATCTATTTGAAATACATTTGAAAGTGTTACTAAGTATATTAGTATTAGTACTAACTATACTACAAATACATTTACATATGTATGTGCTTTATAAAAATACCCTGCAATTGTTAAGTATACTAAACTGGTATACTTAAAGGGGTGGTTTACTGCTTTTTTTCTTTGCTTGATTGTGTTTATGGGGTGCAATATAACATATCTTCGTGTTTCGTTAAACCATAAATACCTTATTTTTCATATTTTTCACCTTTATTGTAAGCCGCTTTCTCCTCTGTCATTTGAACGACCGGTTGACTTCCTGATTCTCTGAAACCACTCCCTCAGAAACAGGCGATGGGCTCAGATTGGTCAGTTGGGCGGGTGTGTTGTGATTGGCTAAACTGCGTTCGGAAACTTCACGCCCATTACCTTTACGAGCGACAGCTGCACGTGCTGCGGTCAAATGTAAATAATGGTGTAAATATTGCCGTATCAGTTTGAGCCAGAATCAGACCCAGAAAGCGGTAATGAAGAGAGTCAAGCAGAACTTCTGCAAGCACAGCTCTTACAAACGTTTCTGAATGGAAGTTTGCTGTTGTGATTACATATCAGTTATTGAAGTTTGTACACGTTTGTCTTATACACACAAAATAGCAGTGAACTAACTGGCTACTAACCAAACAGCGTTGGCTTGTGTTTACGTTCTTGATCAAATCGAAAAATTACGTCATAAAGTATACATGGAAAATACATTTACAAAATTAGTACATAATTACAAATTCGGGTCCAAAATGTTTTTACACATTTGTCAAAGACACACGAAATAGCTTTTATCTAACTGGCTACTAAAGCCAGCGTTGGCATTTGTTTACGTCCTTGATACAACTAAAACATTTCGTCTGAAATTATACATGCAAATACATTTAAAATGATGAAATCTTACTTACAGGTTGTGGCCCAACAACTGCTGCCTCTGGTTTTAAAGTTGAAGCTGCTCCATGTTTTAGTAATAGTTTCTATGTGAATCTGGCATTGAACTCGTGTAGATTCATTACAATCCTAAATTAGGATTGTAATGGTCAGGAACATAATTAAACATAAATTTTAACCATTGCTGACGAACTACAGCATCCGTAGGAAGCCCGAACACAGAAGACTTGACAGCTGGGTGAAAATAGCTACAACTCTCCACTATAACTCTTCCTCTTAGACAAAGCCGCAGAACATGGCCTTGCCCCCTCTTTGGCATGTTCCGGAGGGAGGGGTTGATGGGTTTATTTCGTATGCAACCCGGGAAGTATCTCGTTGTAGTCCCGTATGAGTCGTTTTTGTAGGCATTAAACTTCTTGATTTTTAAAAATATCTCCGCTTACGTTGAACTTTCAGCGCAGCAACTTTGCAGATACTGTTCATGCACCAACAGCAACATTACACACTATTTAAAATGAAAAAAGTGAAATCACAGTAAACCACCCCTTTAAAGTCTGCTAAATTGGAACAACTAATTTTATACTTAATGCACTTTAATTGTGCAGAAGTAGCGCTGAAGTCCAACTAAAGATATACTGAAGTATATTTGATTGTGCTAAAGTGGAACTATTGCAAGTATACTTCAGGAACACTTTAAATATTTTGCATTTAAAGACCAATATTATTCAAAGATCATACAGTCCTCATCAATAGTGACATTAAAACGCATTTTATGCTTAATATTAAGAAATGTGCACTGTGCAGAAGTAGTACTCCAAATAAAGTTTAATCATAATTTTTCTATAAGTCTTGAGCGATATGTCAGTAAATATGTTAAGAGATTTGAACTACACTTAAGATGAAGGGTATAGTTAGGGTATACTTAAGTATGCATGACTTATACTGACAAGTATACAGAAAAGTGTATTTGGTCTATATTTGTACTTTTTTGATCCAGACTTATGAAATGCACTGCATGATTAAGGTTCCTTTCTAATTAAAGTGCAAAAACAAAATATAAATAGTAAACAAAAAGTCTGATATTAAGTTCACTTGAAGTATAAACTCTTAAAAACAAGTAGTTGACAGAGTATTGGCCGACTTCATAGTGTACTAGTGCACTAGAAATATATAGCTAGTAAACTATAAAAGTTCACAGTATAGTTTCCATGCAAAATAAGATACAAACTAAGATACTTAAGTACAAACTTAAGATGTAAACAAACTTTACTGCCACATGTAAAGTACACTTAAAAGTATACTTTTAGAAACTAAAAGTGCCAAGAAATATTGATATAGTAGACAAGTACTACTATACAAGTAGTACTCTACTACAATACTAATATGTGACCCTGGAGCACAAAACCAGTCATAAGTGTCAATTTTCCGAAATTGAGATTTATACATCATCTGAAAGCGGAATAAATAAGCTTTCCATTGATGTATGGTTTGTTATGATAGGACATTATTTGGCCGAGATACAACTATTTGAAAATCTGGAATCTGAGGGTGCAAAAAAAAAAAAAAAATCAAAATATTGAGAAAATTGACTTTAAAGTTGTCCAAATGAAGTTCTTAGCAATGCATATTACTAATCAAAAATGAAGTTTCGATATATTTACGGTAAGAAATTTACAAAATATCTTCATGGAACATGATCTTTACTTAATATCCTAATGATTTTTGGCAGAAAATAAAAATCGATCATTTTGACCCACACAAGGTATTTTTGGCTATTGCTACAAATATACCCCAGCGACTTAAGACTGGTTTTGTGGTACAGGGTCACATATAGCACACTGATGTTAGTATTCTTGCTACATAATAAAATGAACTTGAAGTATATTTCTAAAAAAAGTGCTTAATTGAAAAGCTGTGCTTTCTTGATTGTTTTTCTTCAGTTATTTTGTTACTACATAGATATCGGTTCATTTGCCTTCTGTGATCCAGACTTGAATAGACTCCTAATAAACAATTATCCAGCTGAAAATTGGTTCACTACACCTCACATCCAGATATATGGTCAGTCACGATGCTTTTCCCCATCATTTGATCATCATTTGTTGAATTACTGCTGCTATGATCGATAGAAAACACACACGCATTGGGTTGCGGGTGGTTTCCTGAATAAGACGCGGGTTTTTGCGCTCCCTAATGTTTTTACATCCACCACTCTAACCACCTCCACCTCTTCCCCAGCCATTTCCTTTAGCAATATTACGCTCTGTTTTCTGAGTAACCATGTACGATATGGATCTTCACTGGCGGGCTTCAATTGGAATATTGTCTTGAAGGAGGGAAAAAGGAAAATAGACTTATCAGCACATTTTCCTGCAACAGAGCACACAGTCTATCAAGTCAGACAGTAACAGCAGCCCACATTCCCCAGTTACTCTGTTGGAAAAACAAGTCTACGATATCTTTCCAGACCAATGGAAGGTGGGAACACAGAACCGTGGTTAATCAGATCAAGGCAGGCCCTCAGAATCAAAATATTTTGGGGTGAAATCTAATGAAGATCAGCGAACCCTGCTTATTTTTGGTCTCACAATGAGGTGTCTTGTGGAAATAGAGGACAAAATGTCTGGGTGTGAAGCGAGAGTGAAAGTGTAAATGAGATTCAAAGCAAAGGGAAGAGAAAATATGATAGTAATGGTAAAACGGTGAAAAAAATTTGATTTGTGGGGCTATGCTGAGACGGGCAGAATTGCCTCAGCGCACATCCTCTTGTGTTTTTCGGTGCACTTAGACACGAGCGTTTGGCCAGGCTCATCATACTAAGTGCTTTGGCAAAGCGACACACGGCACTGTCACCCTGCTGGAAGTGTGTGTGTGTGTGTGTGTGTGTGTATATAATGGAGGCTGACTCACCAGTGGGGGGAGGAAACACATGCCTCTCATCCTTGACCTTGAGACTGTGAACAAGTCTGAGACTCACACACGCACACACTTTTAAAGGCGGTAAAAATCCATAGGGAAGTCACCTTCTTTTAGTTCCTGCTAAGGGTTGCCAGGCGGCCCGCTGACAGCCTCTGTCTGAAGGCCCGGCGTGAGGAATTGATTCCTGATGGGTCTTATCACTTCCGTTGAATTAGATTTGGAGACTAAACCATCAATATGTGCAAGGTTCTCTCTTTTTACTCTTCATTCTTTACATTTTCTCAGAGAGTTTTGCTTTCTTTTAAATACCCGTCTGCAGCACAATAACCTGAAAACCATGTTGCTGCTTAATATTGTGCATGTATTCACCTATGATCTAGAGGTACAGTATATAGCCTATATATATCTCCTTCACTCATGAATATTAATTACATGGTAAATAGGCACTAGCAGGATTACAGCATTTTTCGTTTAGTCATTAATGCAAATTAAACTTTGACAGGGTGATAAGGACCCTAATGTGAAGCAGAGAGTCTAGTTGGCTGACTTTTCATTATTAAATGCTTATTTATCAGTAAATAAAACAAACAAATGGACAGATCAAATAAACATTTTTTTTTATTTCTCATTATTTTGATTTTATTTATTTTAATGTAGACTGTATTTCACAATGCGCCATTATTTATTAAACTGTGACTTTTTAAAATTTAAAATTGTAATTTTTACACTAAAAAGTATTCCAGTCTACTCAAGTATTCCAGTGATCTGTAAAATAAAGTTTCATTAAATTACGCATGTAACAATGTATCTCTGAAGGGAACTGACTGTCTCTAGAAAAGTTTAGATGTTTTTTTTGTTTTTGTTTTTGTTTTATCTTGCCTCCATATAATGCTAATTAAAGTTGTTTATAATCTTAATGCTGCTTTGTGAACAGAGGTAACCAAGGAAATGCTGTATTTCCGCTGTCCCATAAGCGCCACCTGCTGTCAGAGAGTGAAATTGCAACTCATTCAGCCATCTGCTGTTTTTGTTTTATTCAGGTGTGTTATGCGGTGTAGTTTCACAAAGCTAAAGTCAAACCATTCTGGTTTTGCACCAAACTTCTTAATTATACAATCTAATTTACAGTAAATCTGCAGCACATCTGTTTGGATCGTGATCAAAATCCAGTAGTTGCCTCTGATTTTAAATGGAAAGAGCACAGGCAAAGCCTTAGTTTGTTTATATGGAGAGATTTCTTTTATTTGTATTATTTATTTGATTTGGGATTTATTTTAAAATTTCAGTTTAGTTTTGTTATTTGACATATTTCAATTTCACAAAGAAATGTGCAACCTTTTGTCTGAGAAATAATAAAAGGGCACCTTTACATTTATAACTTGTCTTAAGTCTTATTTTGAAAAGAAAAAAAAAATGTGAGAAAATCGTATCATGTAATCGTGAATCGTATTGCATCGTGAGTTGAGTTCATTGTTACATCCCTAATAGAAATGCCTCAGTGAGCCTCAGTTAAAAAAAAAATAATGAGAAAAATTGGCCCATTGAAAGTCAATAATTGTTTGGTTACCAGTATTCTTAAAAATATCATATTTTGTCTTCCACAGAAGAAGGAAGGTCATACAGGTTTGAAATGACATGAGGGTGAGAAATTTTTGGGGTGAACCATGCCTTCAGAGTTTACGCAAATACTGAAATAATCCAAAGTACTGTATTCTATTTTATAACAAGACTTATAGTGTGGGCTACCATGCCACATTTTTATTCTTTCTCCCCCTCTCGTGACTCATGTTTCTTCTCAGGCATTACTGGAACATAAATATGCACGCAGACAGCCCACAGAAAGCGTGGGTGTGCTGCCAGACCTGGATGGAGGACGGGTTAGAACATCTCTTCAAATTCGCCTGAATCTGCGGCGAGACCCTGAGCAGAAGATGTGAGGCACCTCAGAGTGGGAGTGCTGTTTCCTCTGTAACTTTACTCACTAACTCATATTCATTGAGACACTGTTGGACAAGAGGGTTTTCCTTGTTTAAAGAAACCCAAAAATAACAATTCTTCCATCATTTACTAAATCTTGTATTGCTCCAAACCTGTATGACTTTCTACACTGAAAACGCAAAAAGAAGATATTAAAGAAATGTCCATACAATGAAAGCCAACGGACAAAAACAGTTCAAACATTCTTCAAAGTATCTTATTTGTGTCCATCAGAAGAATCAAAACCATACTGGTTAGTATTCCTCCATGTACAGACTCTACACAAGCTGTGTGCGGTGCTGTCCATAAGCAGAATTTGACATGAGAAGCTATTTCAGTTCCTCTTAGCTCTTATGTCTATGAATCACGACGTTGCAGCCTTGAGCGAGGACTTGAGATCTTTCTACAGAGCAAAAATAATATGTCAATGCTAGACTACTTGGATGCACTGTTTGGACAGAGATATGAAAGCCTGGAGGTATTGTGAGGTGAAGACTGTCCTGAAATATCCCCTGATCTGTACCCTGAAAAGTCTTGGTTGAAACCACAAATCCATATATTCTGTTCTTGGCCATGCTGTAAATATAGAAAAGGGATCCTGTTTATCGAGAGGTGATTGCATACGCTGTATATTTGTATCAGTGGTTCTCAACTGGTGGGTCGTGACCTGTCTGTTCTGTTAACATTTTATTGTAAACATCATAGCATTGGGAATCTAGCAGTTTTTTATATTTGAATTTAATTAATGTACATTTATGGCACTATATGTTTCATTACTTTGGAAATATATGAAAGAAAACTGGTTAACATTGCTGTGCCAGTGTTTCTCAATGGCTGAAGAAGCAACAGCAAATTTGACATTTTCCCCCACTTCTGACCAACGTAATCAGTCTCTATATTTTTTCCTTTTATGGAGAGTCATAGTAATGTTATATTTTCCTATTGGGGCAAATGGGACCACAAAAATGATATTTGTTGTAGTTTCCGTTCATCACTATAGAGATTTACCCAACTATCATGACTTACACTTCTGAGAATGCCAGAAATGGGAAAAGGGTCCATATAGGCCCTGAAATAAAACCACTGCATTAAATCATTCTGACTCCACTCTTACATATCTTTACCATATGTGATAAAAAAAAAAAAAAGTTAGCAAATAGCAACAACATCAAAACATCAAAGGAGCTGGGCTCTCTGTGCTGCACTCTGCTCATTACGTGATGTTGTAAAGAGCAGCAATGATGTGAACTATCTCACTGCCTAGATACAGCTCAGCCAATCAAAACCAGAACCATGGTTTCCTTAGCAACAGTGTCAGAGCTCATTCTAAATAATATGATTCATTCTCATGAAAATCAGGAGCACAGGAAAGTTTTGCGAAAAGAGAAACCATTCATTGTTCATTTCTAAATGTCACTCAAGTCTGGAAAAAACTAAAACCAAACACACTAATTAGCTCCCAGCATGCAACAATAACAATCAAAATTGGCAGGCGACTGAACAAAAGCATGTTTTCCCCTTCACATCTAGTAGTGTGGACAGGACACCCATTAAATGAAAAGCTGTGAAGTGGCCCAGTCTATTGAAGTAAATGACAAGCCAGGTATGTTTGTTATGTCTCAAACTGGTTCCTGTTGAAACATGCTGTCAGTGAACGGCAATAATGAATGACTGAAGTGAAGGATGGAACCAAACTGATTTTAGTTCTACTGAGCAAATGGCACTTAGTGATCTTAACTGCTGTAAAGAGGTGTACAAGTATAGGGAATTATGGGCTGCTACATAAAGTTTGTCATCAGCAAGATATGCATGGAATTGACTGCACTCGTTGGCGGGTCCTTTAGGTGGCGACACTAAAGGTGCACGTGCCAGCGAAATGTCAGCGTAGTTTCATAGACAAGAAAGGTCCAGTATGCATAATGACATTTAATTATTGCAAATTAGTGACACACACACATAATGATGTCATAAATTTACGAAACTTAATACAAAGAGATTAAATTACAAAGAAAGGGTTCGGCTTAAATTCTTTTAATATGATGCTTGATGCTTCACGGTAAAAGGGTGGGAAAAAAGCGCAGTGCTTCAGGACATTGTAGACAGTCATTAATCATGAGGAATGTTTGCATTATGATCAACACAGATAAACATTCTTGATTGTGGTGTCACGATCTGTTACAGACAACACAAATGTTTGATCGATTACATTGCTATCACAGCCACAGGCAATGCAGGTTTCATTTCGTTTACGCAACCCAAGGGTGGATTTTAATCGGCAAGCTCTCGGATGACGCAAAATCTTCTTCCTTGTTCTGTCAGGGCTTGTTCCTTATATGAAAAAGTAGTCTGACATTTTACTTTGCCGTTTTATGTGTGGGGATTCCTGAAAGAGTGATTTCCTTTGTTGGGAGCACATGCAGGCCGTGTGCCGTGACTCACCTTGTGCAGACAAACCTGTCAAGTTGCCTTCAGTAAGAACTAAAATCGCCATGATCTTTTCTTCCTGCTTTTCCTCAGAATACCACAAGGTCCCCTCCCCCACTCTTTCCTTCCTCTGCGGGGAGCTGCTTCGGGAAGTGAGAGAGAGAGAGAAAGCCCTTTCACCTACATTCAGCTAAGCCTGCTTAATGTGGCTGTGCAGCATGGGGCGGTGCAGGGCCGTGATCGCTGTGATGTTTGAGTGCTTCCTAAAACGCGTACCGCTCGTCCATCTGTGCGGGCTGCTTATTCAAAACACGTACACATGCGTGCCTGTTCAGTCAAACCCTGCCTCAAAATAACCAAATGGTTCGATACACTGTAATTGCCATTGCTCGGTCCATAACAGTTTGATTACTGTTTTGTGTGTTAACTGTAGGATCAGTTTATTTATACTTTGATGTTTGATTTATCGCTGTCTCATATGCTTTAATAGTGTAGTAGCAGCCCTTCCGATTGTTATGCTCCTAATTTATGAAGCAAAATAAACAGTTGCCATGGAAACCATAACCACTTTTCGTTACATGAGAGAGATGAGTCGATGCAGTAGCCAGTGCTCTCCATTAACCCGTCTCACACATCACAATACAGCCACTAACAGGACAGCGCCAACAGAAAACAATATTACCAAATGCTTTGTTTTGTTTGTTTGCATTTATTCATCATTTATTAAACTGACAACTGGAAATGTAAGATGTTGTTTATTTGTAAGAAATGTTGGGAATTAAATAACAAAATAGAAGTGAAAAATGATTCATTGGTTTATTTCAGGCATTGCAAAGAATTTATATCTATAAATAATAATAAATATTGCATTTCTTCTAAATGAGTTAAAATATAAATAAATATAAATATAGGTGTACATTAATTATAAATGTTGCTTTTTAGTTTTACTTGTTATTTGCATAAATATATCTACGGTTTTATAATGCTGTAACAAAATTGAAACTCTCAAAATTGAAAAATATAACAACAATAATAAAGACTTATGTTAGTGTTACGGTGCAAACGAGACGTGAGGCGTGCGGACCCATGTGCAAGGTTTTATTCAAGGACATGGTCATAAATACAGGCAGGGTCGAACAATGGCAAACAGGTATATCACAGGCAAGGCAAAGAGTCATCTAAAACAGGCATGGGTCAGTCAACAGCGAACAGTATCCAAAGGGGCTTGACAAGAGAGGTAATCCGAGAAACGTAAGCAAAAGTCCAGGCAGGGGAAAACAATCCAAAACAGGCAAGGCAAGACTAGGGAAACCACAAAAGGCTCTGTAGGGTAGCTAAAGCTAGAACAGCGATAAATGCATACAATACTTGGCAAAGAGGAAGAGGAAGTCCATGGTTTATTTAGGGTGTGTGATCTGTGTGGTCAGTGCAATCAGCTGTGTGTGTCGTCAGTGCAATGGCTGATGGGAATTGTTGTGCAAGGTAATGTGAAACAGTCTGTGTAGTGTGAGAGTCAATATGATGGAAGGGTGACCTCTGGTGGCCATCAGACGGAAGGCCACGAACTGGATTCATAACAGTTAGTATCATAGAGATCCTATTAAAATTTGTATTAATATTTTGGATTAGTTTTTGTTTTCATATTTTGCATTTTCTTAAAAAAAAAATTATATAATGTTTTGGTAATTTTGTTGTGTGTTTTTGTCCTTTTTACTATTTTTTTTAAAACTATGTTTAGAGTTTTTATTAATTGTATTTCAGTTTTAGTTTTTAGCATTTTAGCACTTAATGAAATTAAAGAAAAATAGTATACATTTAAACAAATATAATATTTTTATACATATTTTTTTAAACTATGTTTATAGAGTTTTTATTAATTGTATTTCAGTTTTAGTTTTTAGCATTTTAGCACTTAATGAAATGAAAGAAAAATAGTATACATTTAAACAAATATAATATTTTTATACATATTTTCCGTTAAAGTTTATTTTATTTCAAGTAACATTTTTTTGTTTTGTTTTGTTTAGTTTAGTGTAGTTTAGTTTCATTTAGCTTACAATAATAACCCTGATTAATTTAAAGGACATTTTGTTTTATTGCTTGGTTTCCATTTATGCAGCTTCATGCTGGGTAAAGCGAAATCCTGCTTCACATATAGCCTATAATAAAAATCAAACATTCTGATTAGTTTTGTTGCATCACACAACAGGCTGACGTTCTCACTTGTCACACTGCAACAGTGTTTATTCATAGATTCAAAAGAGCTGCATAATTAAAAAAACCTGTCAACAAAAACACCAATGGCCATTTACTTTTATCAGTGTCTATATTACATACAACACCTTGACATCTAATGTCATTATTTTGAGATTTTGATGGCATAGTGGCACATTAGTTGCCTTCACATACACCAATAAACACACAGCCAGTATTCTGAGAGGGGTTTCCCCAGCTAATGCCATTTAAAGACTGCAAGCATCAGGCAACCATTGACTGCAGATTTCATCATCAACCTTGAGTAGGTCCACAAGCACCATAATAACCAGTGAAAAATGGACTTCATGAGTGATTACGACAAAACATGTTATTTCTGGCCATCTGTGTGGAGGAACTGGCATGGAGACCGTGGCTCCACAGACCTTACAGAGGCGGTAAAGCAGGTCATTATGGAATCACAGAGCGGGTGATGGATGGAGAGATTAGGGCACTGCCTGTGTCCCTACACGCTAACAAGGATGGTGTGAGTCAGCATTTATTTCCCCTCGGGGACCCATTCCATTGTCTAGACCCAAATAGCCGCAAAACAACCGGCAGCTAGCCGGGTCTGCCGAGACCGCCACACATGTCACAATGGTTCTGCTGTAGTGTGATTCAAAGTAAAGTCCAACAAAACACATCGGAGACTCTCGCCTCTGTAATTTCCAGAGCTAAATCAATATTAGGTCATTAAATGTCTTTGCAGTGAGGCATACTGTGATTCTAAACTCTTGATTTGTTTTCCTGGGAAGGTGTTGGTGAATTCTCACCTCTCCCTTTTGAATTCGTATGTACATACTTCTTGCCAATTAACGTTGATGGTCAGTGACACGTGGAAGCATATCCAGAGCCTGTAAATGGTTTGTTTGCTCCTTTATTATTATGGCTGAAGAAAGACTATGACTTATCTAAAGGTATTATCTTGTGAGACAATCACATCTGGTGAAAATGAAAACATTCGGATAAATCACACACTGTTCCTTTAAGAAGGATTTTACTCCTCCTCTGTTGAGCCAGAACAGCTGCAGTGACAAAGTTGCGGCATGTGTCCAAACCACACTCCGCTTTTTCCTGGCAGACATTTTTTTTTTCCGTACACCTGCAGAATCTCTCTCTCCCTCCACTGCTCTGTTACGCTCCATGTCTCAGAGTAAGATTAGATTTTCTTCACTTCATATCGCTGATTTAAGTATTTTTTATGCTGTTATCGTTTTGCTGTCAATTACCAATCTCGTTATGGAAAAATAAAATCATGGTTGTACTAAACATATTTTGCTGGAACTATTTCATTAATTCCATGTTGAAAACAAAACAAAAACAAATGGTGTTTATCTCTACATAATCTACATAACTGAGGTTTTATCAACTGGACCGTATTTAAAGGCCACATACTTGAAATAGTTGCAAATGACAAAGTCATAAATTAGACATACGAATCATTTGTGAAAACAGTATGCATATGAAATACTACCTGAGAGAAAAATGAAAATAGATCAAGGGCAAAAGTGCAGCTCGAGAAAAGCCACATAAATTCAGGTGAAGAAGAGGAGCAGAAACAAAACAAAGAGATTAGAATAAGGTACAGCCCTCTTCTCTTCTTTCTTTGAAGCATGTGACTCAGCAAAACCCGAGACGTTTGAATTGGCCAATAAGATCATTAGAATTAACCACTACCACACAACAGTTGTGACAGTAGACTAACCTCTAGTGTATAACGATCTCAACCGAGTTTGCAACAGAAATTAATACCTTTATTTATTTTATATTACATTTTATATAGCTTCAATGATGTGAGCAACACACATGCATACAATATTATATATTTTCTGTATTCACTGGCAGTTGTACATATTGCACCACTTTGGAAATGAAATGTCCAGCGTTAAAAGCTTAATGCATTTGAAAATAATGTACCACCTACAGTAAACCTAACCGATAACGTTACCGTGGCATTTCAATTTAGTATTTTATCGTGACTTGGAATTCACAGGACTTGTTTCTGCATCTGTATCAGGTGAGCTACCGAGCAAGTTTACTTTTTACTTTTGTCAGAAAAGCCATTCATATGGAACTGGTTATGTGATGCAAACATAAAAGTATACTAGTTTACAAATCATGCACTACAGTAAAAGTGTCTTGAGGTCATAGTATTGTGCAAGGAACCATGTGAAAATAAGTCTTTATTCATTGATAATCTGCCCTGTAATCATAATTTGTGTGAAAAGGAATAAAAGTTGTTGGTGCTTTACTAGTGTTGATTTCAGCTAGAAACTGCAGTGAATTGCATGTATAGGTACATTTTTGGACTTCTTCAAAAAAGGCAGGTGTAGACTAGAGGCACGTTTTTCAATGTGCCAGAAGGTGACTAATGAAATTCCTCCGTGGAGTGACTTTCTTAAATTTCTTCGAATTGCAATACAGTACATTTCTCTTCCTGTCATTCCAATTCAAATTCCAATTCAACTTCCTGTGGGGTGTAAAAAATTGAATTCTGATTCAAACTTATGAACTGAAAGGGAGCCAATTCTTATGTTCTGAATTTTAGCACTGTTATATGGAGATTTACTGTAAGAAAACTCACTGTTGACATCTTGGCTTGATTCCTGTATTTTACGCAACACTTAAGTTTAAGCCCCTGGCGATGGATATTACTTGGCAGAGAAAGACCACTTAGAATGATTATGACCAACACAGCAGGAACAGACAGAGCTCACAAATACACAAGGTAGCAACTGTTACTAAGGGGGAGGAGGGATAAACAGCAAACAACAGAGCGAGACAGAGAGTAAAGGAAAAGAAAGAGCACAACAGAAAGAGAGAGAGGGAGAGTGAGAGAGGGGAGGGGAGAAAGAATGAGCTCTTTGTGCTCAGTGAGGGTGAATAATGAATTGTGACTATGTGGAGGTTATCTGAGGGCACTCTGTCTCTATAGGCTGGGACCTTGGCTTGCCAATATTGTGCATGCAGCATGACCGTCTATTGGATGCTTACATAAATAAGTCAGATAGTTCTGCAAGTCCCCTCTTCCTTTCTGAGTGCTGCTGATAGGCTTTTTGTGTGAACTGGCACAGGCAATGACTCAGTACGAAGCGCTTGTAATTCAGGTCATCGTCAGACGTGTGCTTTTTATACAAGATTCTTCTATGAGCCATTAAAGTGAGAGGCGGATTCAGGGAGGAAGAGGCTTTTTATTTGTTTTGGCTGCATATTAGAGGAATGAACGGAAACTGTGGCATTTTCAATCCAATTTCTCTTCGTGTTAAAAGGCATGTTCCAGATTTAACACAAGTTAAGCTCAGTCGGCAGCATTTGTGGAACAATGTTGATTACCGTGAAAGTAAACTTTTTTTAACAAAAGCAAAAACGGGTTAAAGTGTGCGATTTGCAATGGACGCATATGGTATATTTAATAGTATAGCCACAAGATCTAAACAATATGCATGTGAACATTATTTCAGTTTGGGAAATGAAAAATGACCTTTTTGACCTTTTCTGTGTAAATTTATATTTTACAACAACTTTGCCATAAAAAAAAATACACCATAAATCCCAAAATGAGCTGAAAAATTTATTATAATTTATTATAACTTAGAACCTTAAATTGGCCTATACATACAATATATTATATTTTTTGTTATAGTGACTAATTCTAGAACTAACATTACATCATAAATTGCCATATGTGTAATAGCGCAATATTTAATAGATTTTACAACTTAATTTTACCACTGCCTTTCCATCATAACACTGGAAACACAAAAATGGCAGTAAAAATTCTAATTGAAACAGCCTTATAGCTTAATAAATAAACAAGCTTCGACAGAAGTATTAATAAAAGTGTTTTTACAATATTGTACGTTTCAAATTTTTGCATTTAAATTCTCCGAAAATTGACTCCCATTGTGAGTGCCTCACTGTAACCTTGATTTTGACTTTTTATTTATTTTTTAAAGATAATAAGGAACAAGTTGGAATTATTTTTGTGCTAATCAGAATTATTCCATAAATGCTGTCAAGTAAGTTTAACTTTGGACCTGAAATAGTCCTTTAATCTCCATTTTTTTCTGTGAATGTTCGGTATTTGAGGATGTACCGCATTTGGCCAGTGTCAGCCTGCACCATGGCGGAGTGAAGGAAACGTGACTCCATTAAAAAGAAGATTGGATTGGGATTTTCTCCAAGCACTTGTAAAGATGAATACTGCAGCAAACAAAATGTTGCCAGGGAGTTTGCCCTTCAGCTCAGTAGTGCTAGAGGACAGGGCCAAAACAGGGGAAAACCCAAGACAGTTTCAGTTTGTTTGACCTCATTTGATTCTTACTCACTTAGTACTCTGAGGATGCTTAACGACCATCCAGAGGAAGCAGTTAGATTAATGGGGTTAGTTATTGAAAAAAACGTTCTTCATTTAATCAATGGGGCAGTAAAATCATCTGATATGACAAATATTGTTTTCGTGAAAAAAAGAACAGTATATAATATAAATATAAATATATTTGTATTTCTCATTTATATTAATTACATAAGTTTTTCCAGTAGTAAATGATTTAATGAAAGTAGGCGTTAACAAATCCAATCTGCCTTTGAGTTGTGCAGATGATACTAGTACTAAAAATGTAATGCTGTATATAATTTTGATCATTAACCTGGATGACAATGTGCTGCTAATAAACAGCAAAAGTTATTATATTCATGCATGACATTTATAAATATGTTTAGCAAATATGATAATGGTTTTATTCTGTAATTTATCTATAAACCAAATATCAAAATGGAATGTTTAAAGGGGTCCTATGATGCGATTTCAAGTTTTCCTTTCTCTTTGGAGTGTTACAAGCTGTTTGTGTACAGATAAGATCCCTGAAGTTGCAAAGACTAAAGTCTCAAAATCAAAGAGATATTCTTTATAAAAGTTAAGACTCGACCATGACCCGCCTAAAACATGTCTACGTCACGGTGTGGGGAGATTTATAAAACACCGCCCAAACGTATACGCAAAGAAAGAGGGTAGGACTTTCATTCTCGCTGTAGTATTGTTGCTGCCACCGGCACCATGTCCTGAAGACACTTTACAACACTGTTCCAGAACAGTTCAACCCAAATATTAGAGTGTGTGCAGCACATTTTACGGAGGACTATTTCCTGAACCTGGGAGTAGCCTGCCAGCTATGCTCAAAGGCTGTTTCTATAAAGTGGGTAAGTATGTTTTCATATTTAAAGAATTTAACACTGACTATTCAAACGTGAGTTTTGATCTGTGTAGAGTAGCACTTGTTGTTTGTCGTTTCTCTGATGTTTATGCAGGGCGATGCAATGCAACGTGTAAAAAGTCAGTATAAGTCATTATAATCAGAAATTATGTCCCACTGGATGCAACAAATGCCTCGTTTGTAATGGGTTTTTATTTTTTTTGTGTCGTCGCACTGGGACATGGCATCACAATACGGTAAGGGGCGTAACATTTCTGTCTCACGCTTGAGGTATACAACGCAGTGGATAGCTGGCCAATCAGAGCATGCCTCACTTCTCAGAATGATGAGCTTTGTAAAAATCGGCACGTTTCAGAAAGGCGGGGCATAGAGGAGCAACAATAATGTACAGTATGTAGAAAATGTTTTTTTTTTTACTTTAAACCGCATAAACACATTGCATTACACCAAATACACAAAATAATGTAAGTAAAAATATTGCATTTTGTACAAATATTAATGAGAAGACCATCAGATGGCTGCTGCAGCAAAAACATAAGTATCTAATGTCTATCGTATGTCAAATGACTTCCAAAACCAACTTCGTGCCCATTAGATTTCTTAACTAAATTTCAATTAATGAAACTACTGAAAGCTCTAGTCTCATTTCATCAGTGCACTGAAGCAATTTATTTGTCGTCTAAGGTATTGATAGACTATCAATGTAGAGTTACCAGAGTCTGTAACTGTACCTGTACTGATTTCATCAAAAATATCTTTATTTGTGTTCCAAAGATGAACAAAGGTCTTACAAGTTTAGAACGACATGAGGGTGAGTAATTAATGACAGAATTTTCATTTTTGGGTGAACTATCCCTTTAATAAATAGCAAGACTGGGTATATCAACATATTTTATATCAAGAACTTGAATAAATGGCCATTCTTTAGATCAACCCAAGAGTGAAACTCATGAAATTTCGAGAGATTATTTTAATCACATTGATTTGTACCCGTGAGAGTGAGAGTCACTGTGAAATAAGAGCAATTCAGACGAACGACAAAGAGATGGATGAGAGGTGATATTGAACTGTCCACTGTCCACCGCAGGAGCGAAAGAGAACTGAATTAGAACAGTGCTGAGCATGAATACTTCATGAGCTCATGATGTGGAAAAGAGAATAGAGGTTTGAGGAAGACACACACACACACACACACACACACACACACACACACACACACACACACACACACACACACACACACACACACACACACACACACACACACTCACACAAACTAAACATTACTCACACACACTTTTAGCAGGGCAAAGGTTGATCATATTACCTGTAAGCAGATAATTGGCTTACACTGAAGAGTAAAGTGCTAGATGTTTGATTATGTGGTGGATGAGCATTGGAGATGAGATGATTAACCTTTTAAAAGACAAATATAAATCTGTGCCTTCTTATTTTCAGTGGACAGATGGTAAAAACCAAAACAGCTGCTTTAATTACAGTAGCCTTAATGTCTAAAACACTGTATAACAGGCCGGGTTTCACGCACCACCAAAATAAAACAAACACCCCCATTATACTATTCAGGGATTTGTTCAAAGTCTAAATACACTACATAATCTCTGAGAACAGATCAGCGCTGAAACCACAGAAGACCTGAGCTGTTTTGAATGGAAACTGAAGCCCCGCTGCCCTAAAAAGCTACAAAAATGTGTCAGGTGTGGCCTAAAATAAATGTATTTATGATTAAGTAATTTGCTTCTTGTTGTTTGCATGAATAAAGCAGACCACTCTGAATGCAAAACAGACAGACAGAGCAAGCAAAAAATGTCTGATCTTATTGCAGTTCTATCATGCCAAGCAGATTTTCATATTTGGACCATATTTTTTTTTTCCTAAAGCAAAGATTAGATTTTCTCTTTGTATAATAATGGTAAACGGTGTGAGTCACAGTTCTTAATCAGTAAAATGTTGCTGTCTTCAAAGGATCCTTTAATCGAAAAGGTATTTTTTAACCAAATAAAAGGTTCTGTTCTAAAAAAAAACACAACAACACCACAATTATCAATCATCATTTGGGCCTTACACATTTGTGGCCCCGTCCACAAGTAGTGATGTCATATACAAGCATTTGTATAGGGGCGAATATATGCAAATTAATGTCTGCGCATAGAATATTTCATGTGTTATATGAAGATAAGAATAACACCATTTTGCAGACACAAAAGTATTTCCATTTTAGAGAAGACACGGTTGAAGACAAAATGGATCTATTCTTACCTTCCCCATTTACGGCCTTATCCTAAAAGCTTTGCTCTGTACTTTGGGACCGCACTCCAAAAATATCCTAGAACATACATTTTGTGGTGATGTGGAAGTGGCTTGATATTTAGCTGTTGGAGGAGACCTGCAATTTAGAAGCCAAAACGGCCTGTCATCAACCTAAAAAAGTGAACGTTGACAAATGTCTTCCTTTATAGACAAAATAATTGACTCTCAAAATGGCTGGGATACGCTGGCAGAGAGTTCTCTTCTTGGGTAGAGTATCGAAAAACTGTACTCAAGTAATGGAAATAATTACTTATGTAAAAGTAATAATCTTAATATTTACTTGAGTAAAGGCCCGTTCACACCAAGCACGATAACTGTAAAGATAACAATAAAGATATAGTTCTACAAATCGTTCTCAATATTAAAGAATAGCAGAGTCCACACCACGACTATAACGATAGAGGCACAGAGAAACGATATTGTTGGAATCACTTTTAGAACGATTTTTTTCCAGCTGATGAACGATACAAACATTGACAGCCAATCAGAATCCATCCTGCTATAACGAGCTTGAGAATTTAAAGCGCCAGACGCGTGGACGCTTAGAATAAACTGACAATATCGTTCCCGCGTCAAAGAAACTCTTCTCATGCGGAAGATCTGTGTGGAAGCCTACCGTTTCCGAAGTGAGGAGGGACTATTAAAGCAATAAGCCCCAAAATGCCTTTGTTTACAGTGAATTTATAACAGCTAAGGGGCGTTGCTAGGCACGAAGCGAAGTGATCAGAAGTGACCTTGGCATGGAGGTCACTGCAGCTTCCAAGTAACTGAATGCTGAGAGCAGAAAAAAATCGATCGCAATGGCACGAGAGAGATCGATATTTGTAACACAACACCGAAATTCAGAGAGCAAAGGAGGGAAAGAGAGAAACAGAGATGAGAAGAAGAGGGACACACCATTCACGTCTGAAAAACTTATGTCACAGACCCACCATCAAGCATATGGCATGCAGAATGTGAGACTGAGATTACAGTGTCTTGACTTAAAGGAATAGATCGACCAAAAATGAATCACGAATCTTGTAACAAGTAAAGAAACGTCAGCCCCATTGAAATCAATTTGAACTGGGAGCTACAGCAGATCCAAGACTATCGATTTGGCCCGATGATGACAGAAATCATTTACAATTTCCCAAATTTCTCCCAGATGGCAAAATGATGGCCAAAATCATAAAACATTATTTTCCTATCTGTGTGATGTCACCTACTCTCTTCCAGTATACTGTTAGTGATTGAAAGAAGAGCTGTATAATGAAAGCACTCAAATGAGTGCTCTAGATTTACTATAACTGTACATATTACTGGCAATGAATTTCAAATGGAGACAGATTGTGCTGATTTACCACTCTGCAACTTGGAGAGGAGTCAGCAAGAAATGTGGTCCTTCTCAGATGTCTGCTGAAATAACAACAGGAAGAGGCCCCTGTGAGCACAAACACACACTGTATGGAGTCCACTAAAGTCTCAAGTACATCAGAAGTCTGCAAAAGCAACTCTTCCTCAATAATGTGAATGGTAACACTTTAGGGAACACATAGACTCAATAAACTCATAATTTGCTGCTTATTAATGGTTAGTTGTTAAGTTTAGTCAAGTCGTTAAGTCATTTTAGTATTTTCTGTTTTCTAATTAATACTAGATATTGTAATAATTTAATTTCATGGGAAACTTGCTATCTCTGGTATTCCAACTGTGAGGAGTTTCAAGCGCTATTGGCGGCACACCAATAATGTTAGGGCACTAAATCCTGATTGCCTACTAGTAGCCAGCAGTACAGTGACCTGGCAACCACCAGCGATAAACTCAGCTTCACACTTGATATAGTAGATGTATTAAATTCAGTTTTTGTACGAGATTCAGTTTTGTACATATAAACCAGTAAATAAGTACACTGTAAAAAAGAAAAAAAAAAGTTGAGCAAACTTAAAATTTTAAGGCAACCAGCTTGTCGTTGTATAAACTTAAAACGACAAGTTGAGAAAACTCAAAAACCTGCTGAAGCTGGTTTCCTTAAACTTTTTAAGTTTGCTCAACTTTTTATTTATTTTATTATATATATATATATAATTTTTTTTTTTTTTTTTTTTTTTTTTTACAGTGTATATAAAAATGTGGGTTTGACCGCAAACTTTAATCACCTAAAGAAGCTGAGAAAGGTTATCCATTGTGTCAGAGATGCCGGGGGTTACGGAATCAGACGTTTCGTTTTGAGTTTTTTAATGTTCTTAGACATAATAGGCTGTAATTTGCAGTTATGCGTGGACCTAATAACCACACAGAACATAAAAATGCAGTAACAATCCTTCCATTCATCCTTGGTTGGTTAAATTTCACAAAGAAAAACAAAAACAAAAACAAGGAAATAATACTGGGACTGGCACTTGAAAAATAGACAGTGTCTGTCTAAAACTATATAAAATATTACACAAAAATAAGGTATATTACCACTTATTTGTACTTAATTTCTGTTAATGAGCCAAAAAGAGGAAATGAATGCTTTTAACTATTTTGCTGGTCTTTGATGAGCTGCAGTATGACACACAAACACACTCAAATGATTTGACCAAATGTGTTGTTATTCTTAAAGGGATAGCTCATTCAAAACAAGAAATTCTGTCATCAGTTTTAGTTACCATTGACTTCCACTGTATGGGGAAAAAAAGTCATTGAGACAGGCATGAAGTCCATGCTTGTGAGATCCAACCAAAAATGTTTTGTGGACCAAAAAAGGTTGAGAGCCCCTGCTCTATGTGATTATATCATGAGTGTGGGGGTTGGCCTGAAAGAAAAGGAAAAGAACGGAGGGAGAGGAAGAGAGAGACCTCCAGCGTACTTTCTGGCAGATTTGAAGTGTGTGCTCAGCAGGGCTATTTTTAGCTGAGGAAATGGGCAAAAGTCGCGCAGAAACACTGCAGACAACAGAAAAAAAAATGATACACCCTAATCTGCCATTACAATGTGGCTGATTGCCTTCTAAATGAAGATGACTCTATCTGTCCCTCCTTCTCTCTCTCTCATTTCTCTTTCTCCATTCTGTCTGTGATGCATAGAAAGACAATTGCATTTTATGCTACATTTGTTGTGCCAGTGTTCCTGGCTTAACGCTGCATTGCATATGCCTTGTGGAAGGCAATATACGAGTATGAAAAACAGATGCTACAGCATCTAGCAGCTGTGTGGACTGCAGCAATATGAGATCACCATTGCATAAGCATCTAATGAGAAAATGGATCCCAGAATTCTTTCTCTGAAATTGAACTGAGCCATTTCACTGTATTAAAATTCATATTCTTGCATAATAACTATGGAATTATATTTTATTGCTCTGCTCTATGTAAAATCAAAAACACCTCTTCTTGTTGTGAAACCCAATCAGGGAAAAAAGGCAAGAATGTGCAAAATTGGAAGTAAAAATTCTACTTGTTCATCTAGCATGGACACAACACAAAGTCTAACTGCAACTATAAATCTATCAAAACTTAATAATGTGGTATTAAATGCTGGTGGAAGGCGCTCAACAGAATGAAACAGAAAGCTTGAGGCCTAAAATTCAATAATTTTTACCCACAGCAAAGCACTGCTTACAGGACACTTAGGAACAGATATATCAATATTTTTATTATTTTTGTTATGATATACAGAAACTTGTTTTCCCATTGTTAATTTGTTAAGAGAGAGAGAGAGAGAGAGAGGGTCTGCCAGGACCAAACCTGTTGAGATATATATCTTAACAGGTTTGGTGCTGGCAGACTCTCATTACATTCGAGCATGTGTGCATCATTGCTCCAGGCTTTTCTTCAGCACCCAATATTATAACCAACATTGACTGGGAGCCGGCTAATACAGACAGTCATGTTATTCCTTTCTGCTTCTCTCAGACCTTCAGCCTTTCACAAGAATACAAGTCTTAATTACTTTAAAAATAACAGAGTAGAAGAACCCTACAGCTTGACAAATACAACATGCTGGCCCAGTTAATCTATCAATACTTTCAGAAAAATGGGGAAAAGAATGGGGGAAAAGATGAAATTTTCATATTTTCAAGAACATATACAAAGGGGAAAAAAAAGAAAGAAAAGAAATAAAACATTGGTATCATAATTTTGCTTGCATTGTCGATGCTGGTCTGTGTCTGTTGATTTGAATTGGCCGTAAGAGTGTTATGTTGAAGACCAGTTCAGTAAAATATATTGTCAATTTTGAACCAGAATCAATTTCCAGAACCAGAACCAATCAAATCCATTAATTTCTTCCTATAGACTCTATATTGTGAATCACACTTTCTTGTTTTTTTTTGTTCTTAGTCCAGAAATGTTTCCAAGTGATCACGCTACAAAGGAAACAACACAGGAACCTCTATATTCATTATCTCTATTCCATTTTCTTCAGTCTTTTCTTGTTATGCTAATTTAAAGGACGATAGAGCAGAACAAGTTAATTTCCCTCTGAATCTGAACTCCCTGACAACTCGCAGAACACAAGTGCTCATAATAGAACCAAACACTTAGCGGGTGTGAAAACCCTCTCTGCCTTCAAATTCTCGCCTTTTTGCTCCTTCTTGACACCATAATGTCAGAAAGGCTTCCGTAGAGCCCACTAAAGAGCTGTTTCACATGCTGTCTGCTCTATTCTCAAACCCTTCCTGCAGCTGGGGAATACGGAGCGTGTGTTTGACTTGGCCAACAGTACTTCTCTATGGGACCGCTGAGCCAAAGGGGCTCTTCAGTTCAGTTGCCACACAAGTGTATGTACTGTAATTCTAAGCAAGCAGGGTCTCAAAACACCAAAAGTATAGTGTTTGGACCAAACATGGAAATGTTTCATTTTTATTTCATGCTACAAAGAAGTTTAACTTTATTTTAAGAGGCCCAAGGAGATACTTTAATGATCAGGATGAAGAATAGTACCCTAAATACTTGCTGTGTTATATGTATGACACAATTTACACAATCGTTCAAAAAAAATTTGGGGTCAGTAAGATTATTATTTTTTTGAAAGAATTTTACAAATGCTACAAAAAATATATATTTTATTTTAAATGCTGTACTTGAAAAAAAACGATGTTTCCATAAAAATATTAAGCAGCACCACTGTTTTTAACATTGATAATAATAAGAAATGTTTCTTGAGTACCAAATCAGAATTAGAATGATTTCTGAAGGAGTGACAGAATTAATGGCAGCTGAAAATTAAAAAAAAATCCAACTTTTGAGCAGTAATGTGTAATGGATTTTTACATTAAATCACTAATATCACCAAGGGAAAAAATCCAATAAACTGTTCATAAAATGTGCTTATATACCAGCTTTGCAGTCATGCATTTTTGCTGTAACCATTTTAGCCTCATACGACCCCTTTCTATGTGACAATGAATGACTCTGACAGATCCAAAGGTCAAAGTAAAAAGTATTATCCGAGATGACGGTTACATCTGTGCAGATTGATGAGACTTTGTGGCAGCGAGATGACAGGCCGCACATTGATTCTCACACCTCTGTCCTAGAACACATTTGTTCAGGAAGCTCAATAACATGTCATGTGTGCATCATACCTAGTATAATTCAGTGGCTTTGTGAGGTGGTCATTAAAAGTGGGCATAGAAGTACCACCAGGAAAAATGATTCAGCCATTTCAAATGTATATAAAAATACTACTGTTACAATGCAAAAACTGTTCACTTGAATACACGAATCTCACTTTATTAACCCCAAAATGAATTTACCTATCCTCATGTTGCTCCAAACCTGAATTCATAAAAGACAAAATTTTATTAAAAAAAAAAATGGTTACCAACATGCTTCAAAATATTCTCTTCAAAAGAAAAAAAGTCCTATGGGTTTGGAACAACATGAACATGAATTTTTATCTGTGGGTGAACTGTCCCTTCAAGCAAAATGATATACTACTATTGATATTATAACAAAACAGTTGTTTTCATTGACACAAATAGGTATGCAAATTAGGTTAATGAGACCACACAAGACTTGAAAACTCATGCATAATTCTAAGGCCACTTTTTGTCATGTCTGTTCAATGATTTATTTGTCTGCACCATAACGTAATGTCTTTCAGATATCTTCATTTGGGATTTTTCCAACAAACATTAATGTATTTGATTAACTGTGATTTAATTGACTGCCCCAGCAGAAACATGTTAAAACACTCAGATGGACCAAAGGGAAATGCTTACAGCCAACAAATATTCAGACAGTGAACTAATTATTCTGATTTTGCATTCAATAGCTATCTGCTTTGAAACCCAAATATGCAAGCTGAAAAATCTGAATAGACATGTTCTGGAAAGAGAGCCAAACCCCGTTCTTTCTGCTGACTGAAACACATGCACATTCTTGTATGTTACTTTGGTAAGGAAGCGTCTGGCAAAAGAATACATGTAAACACAGGGCTCGGTGTTCAATCCAGATTTTTTTTTTCATTGGTTGGTTTATAGCATTTGTGTTTATGTGAATTTACTTAGTGATTGTGTGTCAGTTGGTGGGCGGGTACAGTGTTTATATAATGACAGTTTCAAAGACAGATCTCAAAACAAATGGAAGCATGAAAAACTCCGATTATAAATCTGCTCCAAATATGACATGGAAAAAGCCATAATGACGGGGGATTTACATTGATTGTGAGGCAAAGCTTTGTAGCTGATGTGGCATCATTCATCTCGAAAATGGCTCAAGTATGACAAACACAGACTCATGTCTATGGTGCTAAAGTATTCACCCCCACCTTTGGAAGTATATTCTTTTATACGTTTATGAACAACCAACCACAGATTGTCAATCAGGATTTTAAAAAGTTCAGTTCATTCTCAATTGGCTGAGATCTGGACCCATTTCTGGACAAAAAAATGTCATTTTTATGGTACCTTCAGCTTTTGTTTGGGGTCACTGTCATGCTAGAAAACAAATCTTCCAAGTAACTGGCGTCGTGCGGATTTCATCAGGACTTCCACCAGGATTTTGTTGAATTAATTTTGCCCTCTGCCCCCAAAAGCCTTCCAGCGCTGCTGCAGAGAAACCTCATGCTGCTGCCACCGTGCTTCACTAGAGGAATGGTGTGTTTCTGATGATACACAGCCTTTGGTTTACGCCAAACATGCTGTTTACTCTGATGGCAAAACGCTCAATTTTGGTCTCATCAGATCATAGAATGTTCTTCCAGCTGGCTTAAGTGTCTCCCGCAAGGCCTCTAGCAGACTCTTTTTTCAGTAGCTAGTGTTTTTTCTGACAGTGGCTATTCTTTGCCACTGTAGCATAAAGCTGTCACTGGTACAGCAAACCTGACAACAGATGTTCTACGCACAGTCTCTCCAGTCTCAGTCACTGAGGTTTGTACTGTAGCTCCTACAGAGTTGTCATAGACTCCCTCACCAGTCTTTTTGGGTACATCACTGTTAATGTAGTGTCATATTACAATGAGTAATCATAGGTATTTGTGCATAAAGAGTGGTTCTAGCGCAGATAGATTTTTGTGTTTGCATAGAGATATTAGTAACATATTGACAACACGTAAGCATTTTACATATCAACAAAGAGACATACATTTTATTTATATTTTTGCATCCTTGTGCATACATGGAACTAACAGGTTGATTTCTTTCGTATTTAATCAATGAGATTCATTACATATGTTTAATGCCATCACATTTATTTAACGCATTTCCGTAATTTGACATTATTGTTAACTTGTTTTGAAGGATTCCCAAAAATATTTCCATAGATATATATCTTAAAATGTAATTTATTCCTTTGATAGCAAAGCTGAATTTTCAGCATCATTACCCCAGTCTTCAGCGTCACATAGTCTTTTGGAAATCATTCTAATATGCTGATTTAGAGCTCAAGAAACATTTCTGATTAGCAATGTTGAAAAACGTTGTGTTTTTGGACATAGAAATCTTTTTTAACATTATAAAATTATTTTTTAATCTGTTTTTGATCAACTTGATGAATTAAAGTAAAAAAAAAAAAGATCCTAAAAGATTCAATGCTTATTAACTGTGCATGCGTTAATCTTTTTCCATTTTAGATGCTGCCAATATGTTCATATTGTACAATTCAGTTTATATGCATACAGCATAAACATTACTTATAAACACTAAAAATATCAAGTTGCATCTTAAAGGGGCTAAATATGTATGAAATCAATTATTTTTTAATCAGTTTGTAAAGATTCACTTTTCCTGATGCTGTAATTTCATTCTTAATATAAGCAGTACATTACTGCTTATATTAAGTCCAGACTGCACATGGCCTTTAGACATCAGCAGTCCTGATTAACGCTCTGAACAGGTCCTTGGTACCTGAGAGATGCCCAGCCGGTTTTATTCTGAGCCCCAGGCACCGACAATGATAAGCATCTACGGGAATCATTGAGAGCTTATGTGCTTTAAAATGGTAGGTGGCTAATGACTGTTTTAAGACATTGATGCACAGGGGGCTTTCAGCATCTGCAAGGTGAAGAAAGAACATTACCATATTAAACATGTAAAATATGACTCAAGAGGAGTAGAGCCCCGGATAACCGTCAGGGAAAATGAAAGGTGCAGTCAGTGGAATGAATAAGAAGTCTGCCCAAACCAGCCGACACTCCAATTATTTACTACCTCTTAAACTGTTCAGTGCAGTTGCCCTCCTTTTTATGGGCTAAATGTGTTTTCAGGAAAGAGATCTTACAGAAACATCTACGTATCATCACTCAAAACCACGACTAGCAATGCAGAGCTGAGCCACAGTATGTTACGATGTTATATACTCTTAAAAATAAGAAAGATTACTGTGTGTATATATATATATATATATATATATATATATATATATATATATATATATATATATATATATATATATATATATATATATATATTAAAACTTTTAGGATCGAAAGAGTTAATAAATTTCACACATTTTAGAGATATTTAAAATTCTGCACTGTTTAAGATTATTATCCTATTATTTTAAAGTTTATAAAGTATCATACTAAATAATAATAACTATATGCATTTGAGGTCAGTAAGATACTTGTGTTCAATAAGGACACATTAAATTGATCAAAAGTGACAATGTTAGAAAGTTTTGTTTACTTCAAATAAATGCTTTCTGTTTATTTATCTCATTTAATTGTATTCCATAACAGGAATCAATAATATTTTAAAATATATGAAAATAGAAAACAGTTATTTTAAATTGTAATAACATTAAACAATTTTTCAGTTTTAATGTATTTTTTAATAAAATAAACGCAGCCTTGGTGACCATTAAAGACTTCTTTCAAGACCTAAAAATGTAATTATTATATTGATCACCTCCACTGTGATAAAATGACTTTGAACTTATGAACCTGTTGCTATGACAACAACTTTTATATCAAGCAGTTACAACAGTTATATTTGGCTTAATCATTGGACTGTATGTTGTATGTTTAGTTCTCAAGAATATGACTTGGGTACAGAGAAAAGATAAAGAATAATTCAATAAATAATAGCATAACACAACTGGTCTTTACAAGACATGAAAAGATGACATTTGACTCCACATCCCATTTAAAATGGCTATTGCTATGAAATGCAAAATTCAATAAAGCCATCAAGGTTTCCCCAGTGTCAAGCTGAAGTATTCTGTCCCTAAAGAGCATTCTGTGGACACCACAAGGTTATTCAATGTCCTCTCCCAATTAAAATCCAGCCCAAGGCTCTGCTAAAACAATCAAGCCAAGGATGAGGCTGTTGCCAAACGTTGAGGAGAGCTACATTCCCACTGCTCTGCATTAATAGTGATTCGGTGAAAGCTGAATACCTCCTCCAGCCTGTGTTACTGCAGCACACGCTTCAGTAAAAGCCACAATGGTTTGGCTGACTGTGGCCTTTTTCCATCCTTGTTAAATCTTTTATAAAAATCAGCCTCCTTGTTTTTGCCAAATATGAAGGATAATTTTGTGGAGCCAGAGTCTTAAAAGAAAATTTTCAGTTCTTGGATGGTAATGTGTGGTAATGAGTGTCATTCCCACAAATATTCATTTTTTTTTTAGTAGATGTGTGAAATGTGAGGGACAGAGGACTCCGCTGGGGCCTGTTACTCTGACAGATACTCTTATTCAGGCTCCAAAAACAAACAGAAAGGGCTAAAAGATGTTATTACACAGCGCATTAGACCCTCTTCATGACACGTTTGCAAACACTGAGTGATTATAATGTGACATTATATAACCGACAATAAGTTCTGTTCAAGGCTCAAAGTTACAGAAGTTAAAGGAAGTCACCTTTATATAAAAATATAACATGAGCTGAATGAGTAAAGAAAAAATGAGCATATGGGTTCATATGCATTTTTTGGTAAACTGTCTCTGTTAAATATGCTCCTCTGGGTTTCAATCTATGAATGTTATGAACTGGATTGTGTGAGCAGATCCTAGATATTGGAGAGGAAATTAGTGCATGCTTTTGTGTCTGAGTATTTCAGATATCAACCACTGCCGGTCTTATTGACCAAATCTGCTTGATAGCTTTAGGTTTGTTGCACATTTTAAGTAAGAAAGATGAAAAAATCATAAGAAATGCAAAAATCCATAACATTCGTTGTCTCTCTCTAAAAAAACCTTCCATTTTACTCATACTTTTACTTAAAGGCATATAACTGCATTGGACAAGCTGTTTGTTTCATTGCCAATTCTTGGCAGATTTTCTTTCCCTGCTTTTTACTGTTTATGCTGAAAGCAAGTGAAAAAAGTGCAACAAAACAATAAACTTGCATTACAATTTAAAAAAAAAAAATATTCGGTCACACCTTTTATTTTATTTCAATTTTCGCCATTAACAAACTGTTAACTGCGACATTTGCCTCAGTAAACTCCTAATTTGCTGCTTATTAATAGTTAATTGTTAAGTTTAAGATAATTGTTAAGTTTAGGTATTGGGTTGTAGAATATGGTCATGCAGAGTGTGTTCTTTGTAAGCACCGATAAACAGCCCTGGAACTGGTTCCTATACTAAAGTGTTACCAAATATTCTTTTTAAATAATATAAAACATCATGAAAATAAATATATACAATATCATTCAAAAGTTTGGGCTGATTTTTTAAAAGAAATTAATTAATTTAATTGGATACATTGATCAAAAGAAACCGTTAATACATTTATAAAGTTACAAAAATGTCTATTTCAAATACGGTAAATCCTGCTTTTTTAATCTTTCTATTCATTAAAAAAATCATAAAAAACTGCAAAAATGCAGCCTTTGTCAACATTCTTTCAAAAACACCAACCAAACATGAAAATTCAATAATACATTCATTGAAAGCTAGTCTTAATGTGTTATGGGCAGCATTTAAACTGTGTTTATCTAGAAATCAAGGCATTTAAATGAAAATGTGTGTGTGTGTGTGTGTGTGTGTGTGTGTGTGTGTGTGTGTTAGACAGTTGGGCAGTAAATAACGTGCAGCAAACTAACAGTTCAGATACTGACTCTCCACATTCTCTCACCTCATTAAAAGTCAAATTCCTCAATAACCTTTGGCCAAAAAGGATGTTTCATTGCATTACATCAGCCACACCTTTTGATTTCCAGCCAAACGGGTTATTGATAGTTCTGCAGGGGAGTGAGATGGATGCTTGAGAGGTGCAGAGAGCACAGGGAGACTCCAGATCAGAGTTTGAACGTCGCACAAAAGCAATCTTAGAGATAGTACACCTCTAGGGAACTACCTACAGAAAGCGGGGAGGAAATGTGTCTCCTGATAAAAGGGTTTTTTTCAGGACAGCGCTGATACAATTTAACTCGCACACAGTCTGCACACCTCTCTGCTGGTGGTCATTTCTTTTCTCATCCCTTTCTCAAGTTCGACCCCCGGCAGGTGGTAGGCGCTCACCTAATGATTAAACGATCCCAGGATGTCTTTCCAACCTCAGAGCTCGCTGTCCTGCTGTTGGGGTATTCACAAAACACCAGAACAGGCTGAAGTCAAACACTCTCCCAAAAGGACACACAAATCGCACAAGATCTCTCTAAATAGCTCAGATCTTTCTCCTAGACAGCAACAAGATTTTTCAGTGGGGGTTTTCAAATGAGGCTCGCATGGAAGTGTTTAAATTTTGCTAATTCTATTTTTAGGGCTGTCAAAGTTAATGTGCACCTAATTATTCTGCTTCCTTGGGTGATAAATCATTTTATCATGATCAGAAATATTAAAATGAACATTTTATTCTATTGGCACTCGCTTTTAACTGTAAGCAAAAATCCTGTATATAGTTTTATGGGAAAAAATAATAAAAAGTAACAAAATATAAACATTTTTCCAGATGTTTTATAGTAATTATTTTAGTAAACATTACAATATAATAGTCTTATTAATATATAGTTGACAGTGTTGGAAAGGTAGTATCTACCTTCAAATTTTAGAAAGGATTCTTTCAAATTTATTTGAAACCATTGTTGTAGAGTTTTAGATCACAACATAGTCTCACATTGTGCTCAGATTCGGCAATATACTAAATCATTGAAACAAGATTTCAAAACAAACACATTAAACAAATTGGTGATGTGCTCTTTTGACCCGTTTAATCGCATAGCAACACTCACATTTTATTCAGAATATGTAAAAATCCAGTTCTGTATAAGTACAAGAAGTATACTTAATATGCTTTGTGTATTTCGAACATCATCTATTTTAATGTCTATTTTTATGTCTCACAAGAGAAACATCAGTAAGAAAAGTAATGCTGAAATGAACCATCTGAGATCATCCTCACAGATGAAGGACCAACCTTTAAGCAATGACATTTTCCTCTGGGTCCTGTCAGCTTTATTAAGACAGGAGTAACGTAATATTAGCTTTCAATTGACAGTGACATGTTTACCGATCTGAGTGCTGCATTTGCTACAATCACCAAATGAAAATGAATAAAGTATTTTTATCTCAGCGCTGCACGGCATCAGGATATTACCTCAACGGCTGCCACCTCTCGTATTTCATTACATGTGAGAAAACGCCACAGCTTCAGATAAAATATGACACATATAATGAGGCAAGAGAGACGAGAAAGATCTAAAATTAGCAGGAATCTGTTATCACTGAAGGGATAAAGAAATGAACACAGAATTAATTTCTTATAGCGCCTATTTTCATAAGCTGTTAGAGGTGGAAACACCATCGATGCCAATAAAGAACCTTACTAAGACCTCTTTCACCTGTGAGGCAATTGGACTGGAGATTTAATGATTTTAAATTATGCAAAAACATTCACATAACAATACAGGTTAAAAAATGACCTGGGGGTTAGTAACTGATGCCAGGATTTCATTTTTGGGGGTGAACTATTCCTTTAAGCATGTTATTGCATTGTGTACATTGAGACATAGTACCTGTAGACTGACATCCAAATTTGACATGTGCCTGTAAAATTACTAGATGTTAAACAAGGCACATATTCAGATATTCATTGGTTGCTTTTATCCAGCAAAAGCCCTCAGAGGTGGAAATGCGGGACAGGAGCATGGAGTGTCTGGGAGTCTGCATGCATGCATGGAGGAAGATCTGATATAATTGCACATGGCAGATCCAGGGCATTTTCCTGCTATCATAAAAGAGCTCTGAGTGATATTGATCCTGCTGGGTTTTTTTAAATTGTTTTTTTATTCTGTTCTCTCTCTCTCCCTCTCTTTCTCTGAGTAACTGAGGCACACAAAGCACTAGGCACCATGGGAACTGAAGAACGGAAACATCTGACTGTCCTTTCTGATATTTGGACTGGTATTATCACTATTTCGGTCATAATGAGAAGCCATGACGCATGGAATATTTGTCCATTCTACCATTGCCCAAGAAAAGATCACTAAGGTATTTTGTTGCACCCTCTTTGGCTAAAAGCTCTCAGAGAATTAAATAAAATTTTGGGCTTAAAAACCCAAAATGATGTGCTCTTAAGATGACTTTTGAGCTCAGCCAGTGATGTCTGGCAACCTCTGACCCACACTGACTTGTGCACCAAACCATGATGTAATTCGTATGCTAAAAAATAAACTGCTCACAAACAATGATTTGGACTTAAAAGGATAGATCACCCAAAAATGAAAAATTCAGTGTCCCTGTAAGGCTGTTGATCATGGTACCTGGTATCTGCGATTCCCTAGTTTATTTTCATAAAGAGAATGGTAGCAGTTGAAAGTAGCAAGTAATGCACTTACATTTAATGCAATTTCTGGATGTACTTATGCAAAATAATTTATATTAACGGCACATATTTTAGTGGTTTGTTTGCTGATAATCAAATCCGTTTTGGCACTGCTAATTGAACTTAACCACTAGTCTGCATTACTACACATGAAAGTTTTAAAACATACGTACCGTCGGATTTGATCCTAAATCCTATTCCATTTTATTCTATGTCAAAAATGGCATGAACAGGGGTTGCACAACTACTAATGTCTGCTATTACTAGAACATTTAATGTTTTTGTTACAAAAAACACATTGTGGTACTTGTGTTGAAGACTACACGTTGAAGACTGACACAGAAGAGAAGAAATTGTTGAAGTCGTTGTTATTATTTTCTTCTGCACACAGAAAGTATTCTCGTAGCTTTATGAAATTAAGGTTGAATCACTGATGTCACTAAACTATTTTAAAGGGGTCATGAACTGAGAAATCAAAATTTCCTTGATCTTTTGACATATAAGAGGTCATTCTGTAAGTTTCAGAACTCCAAACTTTATCGTTAGTCTAAAAAAAAAACAGCTTATGTTGAAGCCAATCCACAGCCTGTGGAATGTGCAACTTTATGATGTAATAGTGTGGCTAAACACCACCAGAAGATGATCAACGCCTGCTTCTACAGCGCTGCCTGTTTAGCCCTGCCCACTGATTCATGCATAGGTAAATGAGGAGAGTGGCAAACCCATGTCTATACAGAAACCAAATGATAAACAGACTGCATCAGTAAGAACTCGGTCCTTAGTTCACATTATTTTACCACAGATTCGTTTACAAACAAGGCACAATTCAAGGTTTGCCAAATCTGTTTCACCAATATGCTATTATTACAGCATCAAATAAGAGTGCTCTTGCTTTCGTTTTAGCACCCTATAGAACCTGGGCCTATAGTTACATGTCCTACAGCAGCAACTAGTGAGTTGCTATGAGTCAACTAACTGACTACTCAACTAAAACTCATACTGTACTTTCACATTTATGATCATTCTACATGCATCTTTATAAATTATGTCCTTCAGCTGAATATGCTTTGTGTTTTGCGGCTCACATATAGTTCAGTAAAAAAAAAAAACTCTGCTTATCACTTGAATTTAATTTTGTTTTGTTTTGAAAACTACTTGGACATTAACATTACTAACATTACTGATTCAAGACCAGCAAGTTTAAGTGGCCACGTGTGATTTTTCCAACCCAGAAGAGTCTTGTCTTTGGTGAATGGTTTCAAAATATCTTTGCGTTGGTGGAAAAGGGGTATCTGTCTATTCTGAGGTCAGCATAAGTCTTCTGTCACTGCTGCTTAAGTCTGTCTGCTAATTACTGTTACGCAATCAGCTCACTGCTGCTAGGACACAAGAGCATTATTAAAACTATAAATATCTCACAGAATTGTTCTTGAGGTTTAATATTCTTAGCACACAGGCTGCTGAGAATCTGCTGAGAGTTTGGTTTACATCAAAAACATTGATCGATCGAGTCAGGACAGATCCTTGAAGACCTGTCATGAATGTTTGAGACTTTACTACCCACCCAACCCTCACTATTTGTCCAATCGAACTGATGGCATCTGGGCGCAGTTCAGCATGAAGAGTTGTTCATCTCTGGGGACAGACAAAGGAGAGCTGTAGTAGGGGAAACCAAATGAGTTATTCTCTGCCTCTCTCAGTCTCACTCCCTCTCTCTCTAACTCTTCCCTCACTTCCTCCAGGGCTACTGTCAATTACTCAGACATTTAATCACCCCTCTGCTCGGTGGACGTGTCCTTACATTACACCCGGTGCTGGCTGGCAATGTCAGCTATAAATAACCCACCACAGGGTGCTAAGGGCCATAACAGCACAGCTCACTGCCTCTGTGCTTTTAGAGGCCGGGTTACATTGGAAATTAAGAACACAAGCGTAACACACTATTGTTGACATCACTTCTAATTCCCGTCAGCCAATCTAAACCACAGTAAAGCTGCTTTTGAGATTCTTTGTAAATTGGGCAATTCATTAAATTATGAAAAGGACTGATTTGTTGAATCAGTGACTGAATGATCTGGTTGCAGAAACAGACTAGGTGTGTATGGATCATTCATTCAATGTTTTGAAACTAATCAGACTGATTAAACAAATGAATCTTTCAGTTAGTAGTTTGATTAACATTAAATTAATTTTGGATGCATATGATGCTTTTCTGTGCTTTCATTCTGTTTTCATGCTGTTTCTGAGGTGGATTCATTCAGGAATCAGACTTCAACTCACTGACTGAAGGATGTGGCTTGCTGGACGTATCAAGTCTGTGAGTTGAACTTCGATTCGTGAATTATTATTATTTTTATATGAATGACCGAAAATAACCAAGTTATTTTTGAGTATGTTTTCACTGTGAATGGATCATTCATGCAGTGTTTAACTTGATTTGTGAATGAATCAGACTTATATAACAATGAATCCATTCATCTAATTAGCTAACTGAGTTCAGCAAAAATTTTGGTGGATGCATTCCCGATGTTTCTTTTCTTTTCATGAATCAGGCTTGAACCAGTTGATTCCGAGTTCAGCACATAATTTGTTAGTGTACTTTACCTGATTAGTTTAGTGAATCAGGCACAAAATCAGTTAATTCAGTTTATACTGTAAATCAGACTTCATTCATTCATGAATCCAAATGATTGATCTATAACCTCAATGATCCAGTTGCAGTGGTTCTGGTGTTGACGTCGCGCTGCAGGGGAATATTAGCGAATAACAATTTAAATTTGAGTTTTCAGATTTTCATTTTTGGGTGAACTATCCCTTTAAGCAGGAAGGGAGCACGTCTCTCGGTTGGCAGGGTGTAAGGGGAATGGCTTTGGTCCAGAGCTCCTTCGACCCCGTCCTTCTCATTTACAGGAGAGCCGATGAGGTGCAGAGAGCATATTAATAAAGCAAAACAACTGCACAGAGAGCACAGGCAAAAAGAACTTATCCCAGAATTAAATATGAAAACATTAATAAGCAGATAGAGACACTAAACAGTGGCATGCAGTAGCACAAGCCTTGCACATTAAAAAAAAAAAAGCCTTTCTTTAGATATTCATTATAGCCAAAGTATAATTCAGTGCTAAAATTAGCATGACGTTAAAAAAAAAAAAAAAATCACATGCAGTGTATCAAAGCATCTACTGCAAACATAGCCTACCTGTTTAAAGTCCTGCACTAAATATGATCTATAGCAGCATGACATCCACCATGTTGCCTAAATTAGAATGAATAAATTCTGTTTTACCTTCTATATATTTCACAGTAAGCAATACACAAGGACACCAGAGACCGCAGAGATTCCGCTGATGTCGGTGCAAACTCCAGCTGCTCACCAGAAAAGCATCTCAACACAGACAAAGGACTTTATAATGCAAAAGTGTGTATAGTGGAGATGCAATCTAGGTCTAGGGCATAGCACTTTTTATATCTCAACATGTCAGTAAGTGGAATGGATTCTGGGAACTCGGCCAGATGACTTTCTGCGGCTAACCTGGCAGATCTTTTATACAACAGCCAAAATAACAAGCAGCTCTCACAATGCAGCTCCTGTGTTTGGATGTGTTTATGCAGAGCGGGGACAATTTCTTCCTCCCGCATAAGAAAGGCCATGATCAATCTACAACAAAACATCAAATTGGTGGGTGGAACACACACATTGTGGTGTTCGTAACAACAATGATGTCTGCTTTCAATGTGTGTGTGTGTGTGTGTGTGTGTGTGTGTGTGTGTGTGTGTGTTTGTGTGTGTTTGTGTGTGTTTGTGGCTGAACATTTCTGAGGTTTTGGACACAGCTAAAGGAAGAGGTTGACCGCATTTTGTACTGCAAGGATTCTCCGCCTATCCATTTGACTCCTGTAAAGGAAACATGCATGCTGCCCAAACCACAGCATGATATATATGCCATTAGCCAGTGAAATCCAAAGGAAACATCAGCCCAGTGATTTACAGCTACTCTGAATAAACACTAGCTTCATCTTAGAGATATGTATTGTGTGTTTACACAGCTGACAGAGTCAAATGAGTTTCATTCATATTTAAACAGTTTTGTTTCATGTGCAACTTCTAAATGATCTCAAGCCAAGTGCATATGTAATCAAAAGCTGTTTTATTTTGATCAAATGTTATTGCATTTCAAACTTTCAGCTCATATTTCATTGGCAAAGTGCAAAAACTAATCAGAATGGATGAATTGTTCAACCGCAAGGACGTGAAAATGGTACTCCGAGTGTTCATACGCCAGTTGCTTTCAGGTTTTAATCACTAGCACAGCTCTCATTGGCTGTCGGTGGCATTACACACCCATATTACATGTTGTGCTTTCATGACAAGTGTTTCTCCATTCATTAATGCTAATGAGGACCGACATGGAGATTAACACGACAGCCCCAGGGCTTTGGCTGAGAACCAAAGTCTTAACCCCAGAACCAACACCCTTAATCCAGGGGTCCAGAGAGATTCCCCAGCATGTACTGAATCATGAAATCTGTGTTTAATCAGAGAGCTTTTTAAAGAGTCTGTGCACGGCAGCCATTTTAGGATCACCCCAAGGCAGCTATTTCCAGTTATGAAAACACAGCTCCCCTCTGCTTGAATGAGGAAAGTCGGAAATACTCAAAACAGTTTGCTAAGCTTACACTGCAAAAAGTATTTTTGACTCGTTTTCCAGTACAAAGTTTATTTTTCCTATACCATTGGTAGATACTGTATTTTTTCATTATTTTAAGCATCAGCTTGCTTACTATTTTGACATTTTTTCATAAAACAAGTTTTAATATCTTACAGATATAGTTCACCCAAAAATGAAAATTCTGTCATTAATTACTCACCTTCATGTCATTCCAAACGCGTAAGATCTTCATTCATCTTCGAAACAGAAATTAAGATGTTACATGGATTATTTTAACGATGCCCTTACTACCTTTCTGGGCCCTGAACGTGTCAGTTGCATTGTTGTCTATGCATGGTCAGAAAGCTCTCGGATTTCATCAAAAATATCTTAATTTGTGTTCTGAAGATGAACAAAGGTATTACAGGTTTGAAACGACACGAAGGTGAGTATGTTTGTTTTCTAAGAATTAGAAAATGCCTTTGTCATTATGGTCAGTGGTTCTTTTAATTGAATCGTGAGACTTTCTTCCTACAGCTTCCATGTTGAGCTGCTTTTCAACAACCTTCCTCATTTTTCAAAGTTTGGCCTGTCTCCAGAATCCACAGAATGTAAGTCAGTCTTTATTCAGCCACTAAATGTTTTACAGGAGGACGTAATGTCATTTCAGAAAGTGTCTGTGATTTTACTGCTTTTCGATTTGGAAATTTGATGGTTTTTTTTCTTCAGTATAAGCCATTATAATCAGTAATTATGTCCCCACTGGATGCAACAAATGCCTCGTTTGTAATGGGTTTTATTGTTTTTGTGTCGCCGCGCCAGGACACGGCATCACAATACGGTAAGGGGCGTAACATTTCCGTCTCACGTTTGAGGTATTCGGCCAATCACAACGCACTGGATAGCTGGCCAATCAGAGCACGCCTCGCTTCTCAGAACAATGAGCTTTGTAAAAATCGGCGTGTTTCAGAAAGGCGGGGCTTAGAGGAGCAACAATAATGTATGTGGAAGATAATGTGTATGTGCATAAACATTGCACTACACCAAATACACAAAATAATGTTCTTTTTAGCAACATCATATGACCCCTTTAAGAAGAGATCTCAACAACTTGTGCAAGAAGTCAAGTACTTGAAAGGCACTAAATAAAGGGGGGAAATCATAAATTCAGAGTTAAAGTCTATATCGAGAGAGAAATTATGCAAAAATAAGGATAATGCAAATTTTTATAGGACAATGTTTATGTTTATGTAGGCACATCATTTGTTGTTGGAAATAGTAATTTACCAGATGCCTTAATCAAAACTGATTTACAGAAAATGTAACCCTGGAGCTTTCTTTGCTGAAAGGCACATAAACGGCTTATGACTCAATCTTGATTATTAATTGACTAATTTGATTATTAATACATATTGTATGGTAGAAATGTTTGAGCTCATATTGAGGCATTTGACTTGGTGCACACTTTCAATAACTACAAGTTATTGAGATCACTTCTGAAATTTAGAGGAGACAAATGTAAGATCTCTTGAGTTTTTAGTGTGGGAGAATAATCTGAGCACAGTGTGTGATGTTGTTGAGATCTCTTCTAAACTTTTTAGGGGACAAATGTGAGAGATCCAGAGTCTCTAGCTAATGAGAAATATCTGAGCACAGTGTGTGACGTTGTTGAGATCTCTTCTAAAGCTTTAAAAGAGACAAATCTGAGAGATCCAGATTCTCTCGCTAAGAAGAAATATCTGAGCACAGTGTGTAAAGTTGTTGAGATCTCTTCTAAAGCTTTAAAGGAGACCATTGTGAGAGTGGACTCAGGAGACAAGTTTGAGAAGCAGGAGACTCAAGCAAAAGTTTCCATTCAATCTTAAGGTAACCTCATTTCTGTCGAAGAGCAAACCATAACCTATATTTACATACATGCAAAAATGGGCTGTACACTGGTACACTAGTCTTACATTTGCTAAAAAACAAACAAAAAAACAAAACAAAACAAAGGTATTGCTCTTATACTAAATATCTTGCACTTGTAAGTCCTTTTCTAGTGTGTTTGGAATACGTGGTGTATATACAATGCTGGAAACTGAAAATAAATTAAAAAAAAAAAAAAAAAACTAGTAACCGTTGATATTCTGAAATGTTTAATTCTTAAAGGCATAGTTCACCCCAAAATGAAAATTCTGTCATCATTTACTCACCCTCAAGCAGTTCCAAACCTGTATGAATGTCTTTGTTCTGCTGAACACAAAGGAACATATTCTGAAGAATGTAGGAAACAGAGCAGTTCTGGGGCACCACTGACTTCCATATTCCAGTATATTTTTTCCTACCATGGAAGTCAATGGTGCCTCAAAACAGCCTGGCTACAAACTTTCTTCCAAATATCTTCCTTTGTGTTTGGCAGAACAAAGAAATTCATACAGGTTTGGAACTACTTGAGGGTGAGTAAATGATGACAGAATTTTCATTTTTGGGTGAACTATGCCTTTAAGAATACAAGCACTTGCCAATACTGGGATCGCTCATCCTGTCTGAACATCTCAAGCCCTCCAGGTCAAGGTTCCTTTTGTCTGATCCTTTAAATTGCAGTCTTCAATTACAGTACTTTTTATCCTTGGATCAATGGTTGGGCATACCACAACATGTTTGCATCTTTCCAACTTGGCACCCACAAGTTGGGACCTTGTTTTGATTCAAGGTCTCATCTTATTCAGTGAAAGGCAGCATGTACTAAACAGTATGTTCTTGAAATACTCCTATTTATGAGAGAAACTAGATTCAAGTCTTACAAGACCTCAGCTCAAAGAATGAGTTTCACACCAACACACACACACACACACACACACACACATGGCAGTGAGTGGGAATGATTGGTTTGGCAGTATGTCATTATGGATGCTTGGCCGACCATATGTTCAGCATGGTTTTGCATGTTTTAACTCATTGATTATTTCCCTACACTAACACACTCACAGCAAGAAGCTCAGTCTGTGTGAGTAAACCTTCTGCTGCAGGAGATTCTTTAAAAATTCAAATTCAAATTTAAAAAAATTCAAAATAGGTTATTGCTTTTCAATGGCTTAACCAGGGAGAAGGGAAGAATGGTGTTAAAGTCAGGAAATACCATTTGCAGCCCATTTTACTTTGGTAATCTGATTCATTTAAGAGTGAAATGGGAAAATTCACCAAGAAAACTTTTATTTGAAAGGCATTAAATGGAAAACTATAAAGACAAGTATTTTTCTTATTTGGAATAATATACACTAATGAATCATAAGAGAATCTGGTTCACAATAAGACCATAAATCTGCATTAAGCAAGAAAATATAATATAATATAATATAATATAATATAATATAATATAATATAATATAATATAATATAATATAATATAATATAATATAATAATATAATATAATATAATATAATATAATATAATATAATATAATATAATATAATATATAACGAAGGTTCAACAACACAGGTTCATATACATCATATACAAATACATCATTTGCTCACCAATGGATCCTCTGCAGTGAATGGGTGCCGTCAGAATGAGAGTTCAAACAGTTGATACAATAATCCACTAGTAATCCAACCAATTCCAGTCCATCAATTAATGTCTCATAAAGTGAAAAGCTGAGTGTTTTCAATAAACACATCAATTATTAAGCTTTCAGCTAAAATAAAGTCTCTATTAATAATGTTGATTTCCCCAGTGAAAAAGTTGGCTTGTCTCAATCAAGAGAGAAATATGCACGGATCATGCAGCCTCTACAGCCCAAACCGTTATAAACAAAACAGTGGGTGGATTTTAATATGAGAAGATTACTTGTGCATTATTGTGATGTTTTTTATCAGCTATTTGAACTCTCGTTCTGACGGCACCCATTCAGTGCAGAGGTGAGCAAGTGATGTAATACTGAACTTCTGCAAATCTGTTCCAATGAAGAAACAAACTCATCTTGGATGAACTGAGGGTGAGTAAATTGTTTGCAAATTTTCGTTTTTTGGGTGAACTATTCCGTTAACTGTGCTTTTCAAACTAATCTTAGCTCTCATAACTCACTGAATGAGAGGGGTGTGAGAAATGGTTTAGCAATCAATCTTGTGACGATTCTGGATAGTGTACCTTTGTGGTAGCAGGTCAGAACCATAGAGGCTATTTAACCAACACCAGAGGTGCCCAATGTGACACAGCTGGACAGTGAGCCGTAGCCCCCTGGAGCAGATACGGCTCTCATCGCTGCTGTTTGTCTCCTGCATGTTGATTTATACTGCTCTCTTTTTTCCCCATCTCTCTCTCTTTAATTTGTTTAGCCCTGCCACCAGTGTGCGTCATAAAATGGAGCTGCCTCTGAGAACATTATCAGTAATTATAGACTAAATGAGACAGCCAGGAAAAGTGTGCTCTCACTGGAACGCTGTGTTCTAGGGCCGCTAATAGAGGAGAACAGGCAACAACAGTGGTCTGTTAGAGCCGCTCCTGTGACAGATTCAGTTAGCTCAGAGATGAGAGTGTGTGTTTATGTGTGTTTGAATATTCTTTTAAACACCATGAGTTACACATGGGATTTGTGATTGTACAGTAGCTCAGACTGAATGGTTTGTTGAACTTAGGGTTTTCTGTTGCAGTTTGAATGGGCGCTATGCTTCCTACACCACATCCAAGCCAGACACGACTTAAAGCAGAAAGTGATAAAAGCTTTGTCTTCCATGTAAATCACCTTATACTAATCAACCGTGACAGGACATTTTGTCCTGTTTGGTTTCACACAAGGTAAGTACACACACACACACACACACACACACACACACACACACACACACACACACACACACAAAATATAAGTAGTTTTAATTGTGTGTGTATATCCCCTTAAATGTTGCCTGAGGGACAGGAAGCATCATACACCAACAGTCACTACAACTTCAGCATAGTTGTGAACATATGCATGCAAAAAGTAGAATCTGATACTGTACGACTGCTTGATTTTACAGATTATGTTATCTGGGTCTGCTGTGCCGAATAACTCAGTTTTGGTCTCATAACTCATCATGCAAAACTTCAGTTGTTACATAACTACTAGAAAACTCTGTTAGAGTTGGCCTTTTGCAGAAAAAAAAATCTGAATCTGAATCTGTTCAACGCTCAAGAAGAAATCATTGATGTCTAGACAGTCTGTCCCATTTCAGAGCTTTGCAGTTCTTGGCAGTGCTATAGCAGTCCACTCGGTCAATTCTCTGATAATTGCAGACTTTGGTAGAATGGCCTGAGTCTCATATATATATTATAAAAATATATTATAATTTTTTTCTTTTCTTTTTTTACAATTCTGTTATAATGGATTTCACATTTTTCACACAATTATAACCTTAGAACTGACATACTTTACTGTTTTAGCCAGTGATGTCTACTGTGAAATCCAGAAAATGAAGCCCCCAACCCCCCAACTGTTTGGATTCCAACATTCTTCAAAATATCTTCTTTTGTGTTTAGCAGAAGAAAAAAAATATACAGGTTTGGAACAATATGTGGGTGAGTAAATGACACAGATTGCATTTTTGGGCGAACTAATTTACACACCTAAGTTTGGCTAATGTTCTTGCAAGGTTCTCACAAAGTTATTAACAGTTGTTTTCCCACTATTTTATTAGAACATTCATTCAAAGTTATCTAGACTTTAATAATGTTCTAAAAACATTCAAACAAAACCATTATTCATACACATTTAAGGAACCCCCCCCCCCCCCCCGTTTTAGCTGGTCTAACATTTCTTTTTAAATGTAACTACATGTTCACATTCAAAAGTAACATTTCCATAATGTTTGTAAAATACTAAAACAGAATATTTCCTTAACGTTTGCATGGCTAAGAAAAAAAAAAAAAAAAAAAAGGACGATTTAAAGGCTCAGAGATCATCCAGAAATAGATTTTAGTCCTGTTTCAACCTAACAAATCTTTTATTCTTTTATTCCCATGCTTAACTTTATGTTCACATTTTTGTTTGCCATATCCACTATGTACCGGTCACCTTTATGCTTTGCCATAACCGTAATCCTCCATGGTCAGGCCAATAAAGCTTAGCTGATTTTGTGTCTGATAAACAACGAAAGAGAGAGGGAGAGAGCAAACTGAACAATACATAAATGATAGTGAGAGAGGTTACTTAGCAACCACGAGTTAAAACAAACCATAACACCACTGTGCGATGGTGTGATTGAATTCAGAGATAATCCGCCACAACACATCTTCAGCCAACAGAACATGTTGTACATAAACAGAAATACAATGTGATATTAAAGGTAAATACTCCAAGGTCTTTCAGTCAGATGCTTGCAGCACCAGGGAATAGAGAAAAACCTGCATCTCATTTCGGCTTCCTCGTAGGTAAGAAATTAATAATTCATTTGATGTTTGCACACCTGCAATCTGGAGCCAACAAAGAGTGCTGAAAGAGTTGCGGTGTGAAATTCACAAACGAATAAAACTAATCTCACTGAAACAAATCAAAACACAAATTAGAAAACAGGTTACTTCTGATTAATCTTCATAAATCTTTATCCATTGTACACAGTGTGCTTACAATTATTAGTTACAATCATGCCTTCATTTAAATGTAACACTCAATGTAGGATTGCATCAAACAATCTAGGGGAAAAAACAACAAATAGCAAAAGAGTGAATGTTAGGGAGATTTCAGTGAAGAGAACAGTATATGAGCTGTATATGACAAAATAGTCTTATTCGTGAATTTCATAGAAGCTTCAAGATTTCTTTCCATTTAGGTGTGATTATAAAAAATAATAATAATAACATGCTGTACATGAATAAAGGAATTAATAGATCGATCGATAGATAGATAGATCTCTTAAGACAATTTAAAAGTTGAACTAATTTTTCAATGGTGTATCTTGGGGTGGAACAATAGAAACTATTGGGATGTGACACCGAAGATACTCAATAGTACGTGTACAAACCTTCTGTGTGCAAACTTGATAGTAAAATGCATTTCTGAGGATGGTAGGTAATTTATAGACTTTTATCCAATAATATGGAAATAAAACAAACATATTGACTTGCAAATCCATTTTATGTCCATGCATTACTTTCATAAGCAGTAATGTCTTGTAGCAATGTAACAATATTGTCTTTGACTGCTCTTCATTGGGGGGGGGGGGGGCTTTCAGCAAATCATAATATGTGCAGTTAATTAGCATAGCATAATTAAATTTGTCAAACATTTTTTGATTGACAGTCCTAAAATAAATGCAAGTACATAAGTAGCTGTTGGTTGTTGCCATGTGGACCTGTGTGTGTGTGTGTGTGTGTGTGTGTGTGTGTGTGTGTGTGTGTGTATGTGGTACATCAGGAGAAGTAGGTCACGCCACAGCCGGAAAATTATGCAATGCGGTAAGAATGTGCCTTTAGCTGAAAGGGAGCTGTGAAATAAATAGTAGCTCTCACATTAATAACAGAGCGAAGGGTAACAACTGATCCGGCAAGGTAATAGATGACAAAGACAAGCTAGGCTGCTCTATTCATATATCATGCAATCGACCAAATCTGCCTGTGCCATTAAAATATCAGGAGTACAAATGTGAGAATTGGTGTCAATGGACTTGCAGGACTTAAATACGGGACTGTGTTTTTTGTAGGTGACTGTGCTTCTTCAGCCAAGATTGTGAAAGCATAATGGCAGCTGAAGTGGGTCTCTGCACCATTCCCATGGCAACTGATCACATGGCTTCTGGGAAAAATCAACGGGGACTGTGTGTTGTTTCATTATGATATGAGCAGGCTGTTTTTCTCTCTCTCTCCTTCTTGTCTCATACATGCTCAGTGTGTATGTATGAGAGACCCCTATCCCTGCCCACCGACAGTAATTGAGAATGTCATGGGCTTTTACCGGAATAGGGGAATAAAGATGGAGTATTGCTGATTAAAGTTATTTACGTGACATGAAAGCTGCATGTAATCATGAATAAGTGGATTGGTTAGAACAGTGCTGACCGTTTCAAAGTAAAAACAACAGATTAGAGTTTAATTGAGAGAGGACCCTCGAGAGCAGGAAATAAACAGCTGTGTTGACGGCACACCAATTTACATCTAGTTACCCAGTCACTCTCTAACCTTGCGTTTGTGATAACAAACAGACAACAGGTTGTTCTGGGGCAATTATGTAATATGTATTATTTAGACATTGTAAAGAACACGTTGTGGCTACTGATGGCATCGTTTATTCGTTTATTAAAGGAAATGTTCACACAAAAATGAGAATTAGCTAACTTTACTCACCCACAGGGCATTCAAGACATAAATGAATTTCTTTATCGGAACAGATTTGGAAAAATTTAGCATTATATCACTTGCTCACCAATGGATTCTCTGCAGTGAATGGGTGCCGTCAGAGTTCAGACAGCAATGGTTTGATCATAAAAGTCTAATTATGGATTTGTTTATTACAAAAAGGCAGCTTTTCACTTCACAGGACATTAACTGACAGACTGGAGTCATGAAGATTACTTGTGGATCACTTTATCAATTCTCATTCTGACGGCACCCATTCACTGCAGAGGATCCATTGATGTGATGGTTGAAGAAACAAACTCATTTTCAAATTTTCAGCAAAATTTCATTTTTGTATAAACTGTTACACCTAACACCTAATTCACAAAATTATGCAAATTGTGGTCAGGCTGTGGTCAAGAATTATTGAAGCAGCAGCAGATTATTGCAATTTGGTAACGGGGCTTCAAATATTCCTGACTGTACTGCATGTGTATACAGTATATACCCACTCTACACTGCGGTCTGTCATATGACATATGAGTGACTGCTGCCATGATTTTCAGAAAATGTAACACAAATCTCTTTTAATAGTGCAACAATAACTGCAGCAGGTAAATAGCATGAATTAGTCAATTAGTCAAAATTACATTAAAATGTATAATTAGTCAAAATTACATTAAAATTAGTCAAAATTACATTAAAAAGAGATTATCGAAAAAATCTACTGAAGATTTCTACCATTAGGCCAAATGGTTTTAAGAACAGTTATGGTTATTTTTCCATTTGAGTTTGGTTCGGCGTGGCATGACTACAAGCCGCAGTATTTCAGTGGATTTTTTTAATTGTGGTAGCGTCCAGGGGTGCATTTCCCAAAAGCATTGTTAGCTAATTATGGTCGTTATTCCATTGAACTGTATTGGTAAAGACGGAACTTGCGACCATAGTTGCTTTTGGGAAACGCACCCCTAGGCGGTCCTCCAAAACATTGAACAGATGTGCTTCGGTCAACCTGAGCCTAAAAAACCACTGACAGCCAATCAGAATCCATCTGACTTTACAGCAGACAACAGAAAGTCAGTAAGACACTCCAACTCTAATTATCATTAGAGTTATCTTTATAGTTATCGTTCTTGACGTGAATGGGCCTTGCAGGTTTTTGCACTAAAACACTGGGTGAATTCACCTCATATAACATTGAATTACAGTGAATTTGTTGTTGTTTGCTTGCTGGATGTCTTTTAGATAAATCTCAGATACACCAATTGCATTACTGTCATTTTGAAATCAAAACAATGAATCATGTGTCTGAAATGTGTGTGTTCGCATACTTGCATATTAACTGTAATTTTGTTGAACTGAAAACATATGGCATTGATGATTCAGTTGTGCAGAAAATTGTGTAAAGGATGATAACATCTGCCTGTAACTGAGTGCCTGGCCTCACTTCTTGCCAGTTTGTTTCAGAAAAGACCACCAGAAAACTTCTCAATAAAGAAACGTTTATAACTGTTGACGTAACATTACTGGAAAGGGACTAATCACTGCGATTTTTTTTTTTTTTTTTTACCACCCTGACTTTTTTGTAACTGATGAATAGTTGTTTTTAAAAGACTGATAAGATTTATTTAAAATTTTGTGAGTCACTTGAAAAATAATGAAAGAGAATTCCCGAACACTCTGTCTGTCTGTAACTGGTTGAGCCAATGTTGGTGTGTCAGGCTGGGCAGGATGTTCAAACAGAACAATAGTGTTACAGGATATGATATATGAGAATATAGTTTAATAGAAGAAAATACACACTTGAGCTTTAATAGATAGAGCCACTTTGGGTCTATGCTTGAAGCTTTACTCCCTGAATCTGGTCATGTAGTCTGACATGCAAAACATACACATACATAGCAGCAGCATCTTTATGCCACACAGCTCCAAACTGCAGTTTTCATTACCGCAGGATAGTACACACACACATACATGCTGACACACTGTGCCCCAATAGGTTTGCTTTGATAACAGCGAGGGCTTGACTTAGTTGCCATGCCAACAGGACAGAACAAAGACAGTAGCCATAATGACAGCAGCAATAGGAGATAAGAGAATCACAGCTTCATACATTTATATTCACTGCCGTGATACAATTTACACACATAAAGCCTCATTTTCTGGGTTATATAAAGCAGCCTTTTTGGCATTAGTAGTGATACTGAATAAATAACATGTATATTCAATCATGCATTGCATTTTCCATCAACAACCTTAGATGCTATGTGCATTTAATAAACACATTTTTGTTGGGTTTTTCTGTAAGAATTAGGTCACCCATCTTTGCATCCCTCTCTGAGGTTTTATTATTACTGGTGCATTATTACTGTTGCACGGACTGAGGAACCCTGAATAATGCCACAGAGACCATTCATTCCACCTCAGCACTATCCTAGCAACCACCAAAACATCTCATCGACTGCCCAGGACACCATAGCAACAACCTAGAGATCATAATAAGCACAGAGAAACCACTCAAAAATCATATCAGCAACCACCCAGAACACCCTAGCAACACACTAGAGACCATAATACCTTAACATTTGTCTTGCTACCACCCAAAAACCTTATCCAAGTGCTTAGCAACTAACCAGAGTGCCCTAGCAACATCCTAGTGACCATACTATCTTAACAATTCCCTAGTTACCACCCAAAACTCCCTATCAACACCCTAGAGACCATAATAACTTAACAATGCCCTTGCTACCACTCAGATACCCTAGCAACACCCTAGAGACCATAATATCTTAACAATGCTCTTGCTAACACCCAAAAACGTATCTAAGCGCCTAGCAACTAAACAGAGTGCCCTAGCAACACCCTAGTGACCATATGTTAACAATGCCCTAACTACCACCTGAAACAAGGCTGTATCTGAAATCGCCCCTACACTCTTAAATAGGGCACTTGTAGTGGTGTCTGAAACCATAGTGGATGTTCTCAAGTGCACTCATTTAATACCACAATGCACCACAAAAACAAGTGTACAACCGTTGCACACTCAATAGCTAGAGAATACCCATAATGCACAATGTATAGTGTAAGTGTCACGTGCTGAGTGAACTGCCAGGTCTCGCCAGAAAATGGTAGCCGCAGCGGAATCATCCATCCATCCATTCATTTTACAAAGCGTTCACCCATGGCGTAATAATACAGTAATTAATACTACACAGGTATAAATTCATTGTAAATTTATTATTAAATTGTTTAACTAGGGTTTATACATAACTTCCATGACAGAGTTCAAGATAAATCCTTTAATCTTACTACTGGAGCTGCCAGTTTGCCAGTTTCAAATGATTATTAAACAGCAAGCACAAACTATGCAAAAGCGTCAGTCCTTTCAGCGCACCGAATTCACTTGTTTTCATTAACTCCTTCAAGTAAACTGAATTACTGACCTAATGTAAGTAATAGTGAATGAGGGTATAGGGGCGATTTCGGATACAGCCCCAGAGTGCCCAAGCAAAACCATAGAGACCATATCTTAACAATGCTCTAGCTAGTAGCTACCACTCAAACCCTAGAAAATCAAAGAGAAACCACCCAAAAATCATATCAGCGACCACACAGAACACCCTAGCAAAACACCCTAGAGACCACAATACCTGAATTACCACCCAAAATACTCTAGCAAGCACCTAGAACAACCTAGGATCATAATATCTTAACAATGCCCTAGCTAACACCCTAGCAAACAACCAGGACACTCCAGCAACTACCCAAACATCCCATCAATGATTTTGCAGAGGCAAGCGGTCTGTATCTAGTTGTGGTTGTTATGCTGCAACTATGTATCTAGTAGTTGCTATTCTCTCCTTGGACTTTTGCCACTTTAATTCACTGTGTGACAGCTCTGACTCCCTTTCATTTCTCTGTCTCCTTTCATGACGACACATTAGCACAGTCCCATCCTCCTCCACATGATCCAGCGTTATATTCACCTGCCTGTGATCAGCACTTTTACATTCTGATAGTATATTAATGCTAACATGTTCAGGCGCACGGATGCAATACATGATCTGATCTCTCAGGTGTGACAGGATGAGATCATATCCATATCAGCTCATATGGACTGAGCTCAGATTTCGCTATAAAGCCTTTGCATGTGTCAAATCAGCGGGCTATTTTTAGCCGCTCTATGTGGTTGGGAGTCTGGTGGGATTTGTAGATAGTGGCTCTTTCCCGCTCTAGGCTGGAAGACTGCAGGCAGGATGAGTAAAGACAGGACTAAACGGATTGATCCTATCTTCCCCACCCCCACTCCATCTCTCTTCCTACAACACACTCCCTGTTTCTTTCACTCTGGAACGATTGATTAATCCCTTCGATTAAAGACCCCCATGGAGCTCTATTATCTGTAGCGGGTATGATTTCAGTACTTTGTGAGAATATCGTAGATTGCACCAATTAAACAATGCACCCTTGAGATTTATTGCTCGTTCTCTTGGGTACACGGCCGCTACGATGTAATTTATTCTAAGTGAATGTGTAATATAAGTAGCAGGTTAGCAGGGCTCCCCCTTCCTGATGCAGCAGGGCAGACTATTGAACCTGATTGAGTCAGTCACATAGATTGAGACAAACTCCCCCTGAGAAACACAGTGGTCGCCCCATGTACACTAAATATACTACATACAGCTCTATTTTAGTGTATTTAGTCCTTTAAATTACTAGGAAAAAAGGCAGGTTACAGATGGTTTAAAGACGTGATTAAATTAGTTTGATGTTGGCATGTATAAAGATTCTACTTGAATGTTGGTTTTGGTTATTATCTTTTCTGATTTTGTAACTACAGTGCTTTCAAACGGCCCATATTTCAAAAGCATTACTGCTTTTCAGTGTTAGAACTGGCTGTATTAATCTTAAATTTGTAGCTTTTTAAAATTGGAAGGCCAATGCCAAGGGAACATGGAGATAAATAGAGACAGACAGATGGAGAAAGAGAATGTAAACATGAATTTGACTAGGTTTCCGTGTGAACAGAGCCACCTAGTGGCTGAATGTATATGTACACACTGTACACATGCCACCAAGCAGAAATGTAGCATTACATCATTTGCTCACCAGTGAATCCTCTGCAGTGAATGGGTGCCGTCAGAATGGGAGTCCAAACAGCTGATAAAAACATCAAAATAATCCACAAGTAATCTACATGTATCCAGTCCATCAAATAACATCTTGTGAAGCAAAAAGATGTGCTTATATTAAACACGTTATGGATAATGGACTCATATTTTGGCAAAAAGCATCATTTTAAAATTCAAACGGCTTGATGGATTTGTTACTGTTTTTCTCGATTCTTGAAATTATGCCTCTTTTTTGCTCTAAAACTTTAAACACAAATCCATAACTTCCAACTCAATTTCCCAAACTTCCTATACTCAGGTCAAAATGAAGCTCTACACTCAAAACAACTCAATCTTGCTGAAAAACCAAACTTTTCTCTCAGACATGACACACAAATCCTCAAAAACACACACACTACAACACAGTTTTACACACTGATGAGATCAATTCAAAACAATACTACAAAAACCGGTAATAAGTGTTGCTTGTGGTTGATTTATTCATTAATTTAATGTACTATAGAGTACAGTACAATACAGCAAACAACAACAAATCACAGGCTTGGCCCTGGCCAGGCAGCGGGGGTAAAATCCTCTTGCATGCCTGATCCAAGTCTGGCACGCATCAACTAAAATATATGAGACCGTTTGTCTTCTTGCCCTTGCCATTCCTCTTCCATGTTGTTGTCCTCCTCCTCCTCTTCCTCTCCACCTGCTACTCTTCCTCTTCCTTCATTTCTTTCTCTACTCCCTACTTGACCTCTTCCTTCACATCTCTCTGGATCCACTGTTTCAAACCTAAAAGCAGTTTTTCTCAGTTGCTTTGGTGCATTTCTCGAATCATGCTTACTGTGATATTTGAAAAGAAGTATGTGCATTTCTCAAAACAATTTGTACAAACAGCACCACACAAAATGGATTTCCTGCAAAAGCCTGTAACTTACTCAAAATCTTTAGTTCATCTCTCAAAAGTTAGTGTTTATGTCAATGAACATGTAGGTGCCATCAGAATGAAAAGTCCTTGTGTCATTGTTCACAAACAAGATAGGCATGTTTTGAGGGGTAAGACTACTGCACAGAAAACTATGTAATACATTTTGAGCAACTTGACAATAGTAACTGACGATGTAGGAAACCTCAGACAAATGTACATAATCAGTTGCATGAATGTACCAAAGCAATCGCAACTCGTTCAAAAGAATGAGAAACTTTTTATGATGTGCACAAGTGACTAGATGATGTGGAGGTTGAACACGTTTTGAGAATTTCATTTCTGATCTGAGAAATGCACCAAAGCTACTGAGAAAAACTGTAAGCTGACCCTTTTAATCTCCATTGAAGGTTCTGATTGGTGTGTGATAAATTTTGACTTCTAGTGTTTCCACTTGGGCAACTGTGTACTAACTGAGCTCAAACTTTGCAGACTTGAGTGAACAATATTGAATACTTTCTAAATGACCACACGGTGTAAGCACTGAGAAATGTAGGGATTTGTGTGTAGAGTTTTGGGTCCCACTTTATATTAGGTGGCTTTAACTACTATGTACCTACATTTAAATTAATAATTTGGTACAATGGCTGTACACTTATTGTGTACATACATGTTTTTACATTGTACTTATATTTTTAAAAATACCTATATGTAATTACATCTGTAATTCATTTCTGTAATTACATTTATAATTACACTGTTGACCCATCCCTCACACTTTAACCCACCCTTAAACCTACCCAGACCACCAAACCTGTCCCTAACCTTACCCGTATCCCACCTCAATAGCAGCAATAGTGTTTTGCAATACAGTATGAACACAATAAGTACATTGTACTTATTTTTTGAAGTAAGTACATAGTAGTTAAGGCAACCTATTATAAAGTGGGACCGAGTTTTGCAGTAACAGTTCACCAAATCTGACTCATGTGTCAAAGCAGGGGAATATTGTTTATAGTTTAGGGAAATGGGTGTGTTTCTTAAAAAATGGTGTTATGATTTTGAAATTTTAGTTCAAAAGCCTGGTTATAGTGTTTTAGCAATCAAAAAAAACTGTAATAACAAAAACGCAGTTTTTCACTTTACAAGATGATGGTCTGGAGTCATGTGGATTAGCTACTTGTGGATTATTGTGATGTTTTTAATCAAAATAACCAAAACAAGCCCTCTTTCTTTTCATCTGAAATGCATTTGGATTGGATTTCATTGAATTAACTAAAGTTAACAGAGATATGTGAATTAATACATAAATGGGCTTCATCCACAAAAGCCCTAGTTTGTAATTCATCTCATGCATTATGTTCATTCATTCTTGCAAACATGCGACTGTCCTTGAACATGGGGGGGAAGAACCCCAAAACACACCTCTCCAGACATCAAGGCCAATTGTAAGGATTTGATGAAGTCCCGGTGCAGACGTGTATTTTTGTTGTTGTAGACTATTGTTTCAGAAGTGAAGTCTGTGGCTCCCAGAGCAGCTGCTCTCACTCTATCAGAACTGACGGAAGTGTTACATACTTCCTTCAATTCTTTCCTCCTGGGACCAACACAAAGTGCTCCGTCAGAGAACAACACTGCACAGCAAGAAAGATACATGAAAGGACCTATGAGAGAAAAGGGGTAAGGTGATTTTCCCATTCAGTTTTTTTCCTTCTCTCTTTCACTCACTGTCTCTCAAATCCTGGGAAATTTACTGTTTGTACTTATTTTTAGTATCTGATTTTTCACTTTTTTTTTATTATTTGGTGATGATTTAGGGAGTGGTCTTTCAAGTCCATTCAGAGGACATTGCAAATTTGTATATTTAACTGAATTTTTTGCTAAATTGAGAAATTGGTGTTAAAAGAATGAGACATAAATACATAATTGAATGAGACATCAAAGACATAAATACACAAAAGTTAGATTAAACAGTTGAAGCTGTTTTAATCACTACAGCTCAGGGGCGAGAAAAGAAATGCTTAAGTGGGTGGGCCTACATTAAACGGGCAAAGTGTAGTGTATGAAAACGGCATGTCAAGTTACCAACAGAAAGTACAGCATAAATGTTAAATACACAATACATCTAAAGCACTGATTAACATTAATGTTCATTTCAACATTTACTAATACATTATTAAAATTAAAAGTTGTATCTGTTAACATTCACACCTGAGCTAAAACAAATAACAATGAACAGTTATATTTTTATTAACTAACATCAACAAAGATGAATTGCTGATTGTTAATCTTAATGCATTAACCAACATCAACTAAAGGAAGTTTATTGTAAAGCATTACCTCAGTCTGAGACAAGTGGGCTTCGCAGATGATCTCTGTCTCTGTCAGTTCACGTTCAAAGGAAAGTAAACATCGAGGACTGTAGAAATGTGGAGAACAGTATATAGCACATGTGTTTCTTTGCAGATCAAACACTGTACTTATGCTAATATGATGCTTCAAACAAGCTTGGCTCAGAGATTTCCAATCTATAAATCCATCACCCCGCAGGTGGTCTGGTTTCATTTGTAGATGTAGTCTGGATTCATTAATAAGGCTTAGTTTCAAATTGGATATCCAATAAAGTTTGACTCATTGATATTTATACTTTCAAATTCAACTCCACAAACACACGCATTTTACTATTATGAAAGTTGGTAGCTTCACAATTACTACAGCTCATCAGGCCACTTTCAAGGGTTTATGAAAGATGTTTGTGACAGTATGTGCAACTTAAGGTCTTTAACACTAGATGGCAGTGTACTTCAGCAGTCCCGAAGATATCTTATGTGTATACAGGTGAAAAACATTCTCATTCTATAGAGATATAAAACGGAATACAACAAAGCATTTGTTTGTTTGTTTATTGTTAAGATTTAAGATCACTTTTTAATCATCAGCAACCATAAATAGGATTAACCAAAGAAAGTGAAACTGCAGATTTCAGACTGGTACATGTCACATGATCCTACAGAAATCATTGTAATATACTGATTTGATGCTCAATAAACATTTCTTATCATTTATTATTATTTTTGTGGAAACCGTGATACATTTTTGTCAGGATTCCTTGATGAACAGACAGTTCAAAAGAACAATATTTATTTGAAGCAGAAAAAATGGTAACATTATACTGATCACTTTTGATCAGTTTCATGCTTGCTTATTAAATAAAAGTATTCATTTCAAAAACAAAAAAAAAAATCTTTTTGAAAAATATGCACTAAAAATATACTTTTGTAATTCCCTTGCATTCTTGATATTTGAAGTACTGACAGAAATGTCAGTTTCTTGGTCATCAGTGTGTATGTTCACATACATACACTAGTCAACTCATTTTAAGCATGAGAGAGCGAGTCTATTGTGCCTGTCACTCTTGTTGCGCCAGCAGCTATCTGAAACATTTTGAGCACACGGGCTTACACTCAGAGTTAGCACGTCTCTCTCACTAATAGTGCTCCTTGCAAACAGGCTTAACCAATAGAACATCTGCAGAAAAGTTTAAACTGCCTCTGACAGACACAATCGCCTGCTGGGAATGGGATTATCGGCCAGGTAATCCAGAAGGAACAAAGACACCTGAAGGTAGGCATGATTTATGTCTGTCAAGTGCGTAAAGGGGTTTGATTCATGATATACTAATGCTTATAATATGATATAAGTTGTTAGTTAGACTTTTGACTTTCTTTAAACATCTATAAAATGCATTTACTTTAGTGGGTGACAGTTTGTGTGAGAGGAAATAACTGTGTGTGCCAGTTACAGAAAAGGAAAAAAAAGAGAAAAAATAAAGCGCTTGAGTAAATATCCACAGAAATTGAACTTCTAGCCTTGAGACACTGAGGCGTTATCCTTCATTTCATGTTAAAGTCACGTCTTGTTTGTTGATCAAACTTTATAAAGTCTTTGAAAACAGCTGGGATTGCTTGACTATTACAGCAGACCCTTTAAGCAACAGGGTGTTTGTTTGGTTGCTTTTCCCCTTGATTTACTAAAAGTACCATCAAGAAGTTCAAAGATACTAGTTTTTCATATATTTCTTCGCTGTTACGTTAGTATATTTGTGTGTAGATGATCGTTCATCATCCAGCTGTAGCAGCAGGACATGTAAATTCCTGCCCTGACCTCTTGACCTGTATTTGGTAAAGGCCCACCAGCTGACCTTCAGCAAGAGCCCGCAGCCTCTCTGGTGCCGCTGTTTTAGTTATACTATATCAGATCCCGAGCCAGCAGGCAGCAAAGCCACGTCCCATTAGCACCTTGCACACATGGGAGACAGATACGCTCACTCAGGGGTGTGTCACGGCTACACCATGCTTTCTAGCTGGCTGTGAGTCAATGTAACTTAAAAGACAACAGATGCACCATGGGTGTAGATTTGAGTTTGGATGATGAGTTTGCACATGACCCTGGCAAAGTTAAGGGACTACTGAATGATGCCTATATAGAGATTGCATTGTAATTACATGATAGATAGACTGATGGATAGAATGTTAAAATAAGATATAAAGCTACGTATTAAAATTCACTATTTTAAATTGATTAATAATTACAACCCGAATTCCGGAAATGTTGGGACGTTTTTTTTTTTATTTTAATAAAATGAAAACTAAAAGACTTTCAAATCGCATGAGCCAATATTTTATTCACAATAAAACATAGAGAACATAACAAATATTTAAAACTGAGAAATTTTACACTTTTATCCACTAAATGAGCTCATTTCAAATTTGATGTCTGCTACAGGTCTCAAAAAAGTTGTCACGTGGGCAACAAGGGCTGAAAAAGCAAGACATTTTGAAAAGATTCGGCTGGGAGAACATCCCACATAATAAGTTAATTGACATCAGGTCTGTAACATGATTAGCTATAAAAGGGATGTCTTAGAGAGGCAGAGTCTCTCAGATGTAAAGATGGGCAGAGGCTCTCCAATCTGTGAAAGAGTGCATAAAAAAAAGATTGTGGAATACTTTAAAAACAACGTTCCTCAATGTCAAATTGCAAATGCTTTGCAAATCTCATCATCTTCAGTGCATAACATCATCAAAAGATTCAGAGAAACTGGAGAAACCTCTGTGTGCAAGGGACCTTCAGACCCTCAGATGACACTGCATCACTCATCGGCATGATTCTGTCATTGACATTACTAAATGGGCCCAAGAATACTTCCAGAAACCACTGTTGGTAAACACAATACGCCGTGCCATCTGCAGATACCAACTAAAACATCTGCAAAAATCATGCAGAAAGGAAGCCGTATGTGAACATGGTCCAGCATTTAAATGGGCCAAGGCTCATTTAAAATGGACTGGATTGGCCTGCCTGCAGTCCAGAACTTTCACCTATAGATAACATTTGGTGCATCATTAAACGAAAAATACTTCAAAGATGACCACAAACTCTTCAGCAGCTGAAAACCTGTATCAGGCAAGAATGAGACCAAATTCCAACACCAAAACTCCAGAAACTCATAACCTCGATGTCCAGATGTCTTCAAAATATTTTGAAAAGAAGAGGAGATGCTACACCATGGTAAACATGCCCCCATCCCCTATAGCAGGCATCAAATTTGAAATGAGCTCATTTTGTGCATAAAATTGTAAAATTTCTCAGTTTAAACATTTGTTATGTTATCTATGTTCTATTGTGAATAAAATATTGGCTCATGTGATTTGAAAGTCTTTTAGTTTTCATTTTATTCAAAAAGTCCCAACATTTCCAGAATTCGGGCGGTACTATTAATTGTTTTTGCTGGGGGAAATAAAAATGTTAGCAGTACAACTAAAAATCTGAACTGAATGGTCCGACCATGCCAGCAAAAAAAATTCAATAAAATTTTAGAGATAGAATGATGGAACAGACAGAAACACAGACTGGATAGAACATTTGATAGAACATCAGACAGGCAGACAGAACAATAGGTGCAGACAGATAGAGTGACAAATTGATGAATAGACAACAAAAGAGACCAACAGACAGAACAACTGACAAACAACAAAAAGACAAACAGACAGACTGATATAACATCAGAGAGCAAGAATGACAAATTAAGTGATAGAAAACAAAACAATAGACAGAATGATAAAACAATCAACAGACAGCAAAATAACAAACAGACAGAACGAAAAACTATCAATAGACAACAAAATGACAGACATACAGATAGACTGAATGACAGACAGAAGACAGACAGATAGATCGATTGAATGACAGAATGACAAAACAATCAACAGAACAAAACCACAGACAAATATACAGACAGAACAACAAATTATCAATAGACAACAAAATAACAGACAGACACATAGATAGAATGTCAGGCAGGCAGACAGACCAGATAGACAGATAGATAAAGAGACAAAGACAAATAGAATGACAAAACAATCATAGAAAATAAAATGACAGACAGATATACAGACAGACAGAATGACAAAACTATCGACAGTCAACAAAATGACAGACGCATAGATGGAATGTCAAATAGTCAATAGATAGAACTATAAGTAGAACAAAAGACACAGACAGATAGAATCACAAAACAATCAACAGAAATTACAACAAGAGACAGAATGACAAAACAATCAATAGATAACAAAACAGCAGACAGACAGAAGGACAAAACTATCGAATGACAACAAAATGGTAGACAGAAAGACGGATAAAATGTCCCTCATTCCTTTGAGGCACATGATCTCATGACAGAAATAGTGTGCAGCATCTTCAAGAGGTGCAAACCCACAATATCGTGACCTTACTGTCCTCGTTGTAAAAAAAAGTCACGCTGTGATCAGCTAAGCAAAATTTAAATTAGCAGAGCCTTTTATTACAGCCAATGCTTTGTCTGGATGGGCACAGGCAACTTTGAAGCGCCAGCTGATGCCCTGCCATGTCAGCTCTGCTCACAAATCAGGGCAGCTCATTCCCACACTTTGCCTCTTTTTGTGGTTTGGGGAATATTTGGCAATTCGTAAACATGTGAACCAGGTTAAACAAGTACAAATAACCCTCAACTTGGTTGTCTTCTTTTCTTTAGTCACAGCAATGACTAAAAACTTTGACAAATGACACTGTGTGACCACACAGCACAGGGCTTTCAACAGCACAAGCTCAACTGATATTGTTTTGCTTGAAGCTGGCACTGTTATTGAGTTTTAAGCCGTGTAATTTTCCATACCCCAGTGCATTTGCGAGCTCAAACGGAGACCCATTGATCAACAGAACACTATAATTATTTTGACCTTGGGCCAAAATGTTGGAACATAAAAAGCTAAGTGTGTTCTCAGTCAGAAATTTCCACCTGACCCAGCCAGGACTGTCAGTAGAGGTCCTCTAAGCGTTGACACGCAATTCTTCACAGATATATCGGGAAAAGCATGTATATAGCTAGATGTTTTCAGATTCTGACAGCAGCAGAAAGCCCAGCGTGACACCAGACTTCCCAGAAAACCTCTGGGTTCTTATGGGATGGCAAGAGCACAGGCTCATTTTTTCATCTTAGGTTACATGATCTGCAGGGGACAGGCGTTTCTGGGCCCCTGGAGAAACACACTACAACCTGCACAGAGCAGATGAGCATTCTTTACAACCTACGTGCTTCTCGCCTGCCGTTGTTTGTCCAGACATGAGAAGAATGTTTCAATAGCACGCAGATGGCTACAGGGTTACCTTCAACCGATGCGATGAAGTGACCTTTACTGGGGTTAAAATGGTTTTGAATGAAGAGTGACTACTAAGACAAACAGGACAGTTACATAACATGATTCAGTCCGGCTGGCTGATGTGAAACACAATGGCGTGGTGATGTTATGGAGTGTGAGACAATGATCCAGAAGGGGTTATTAGCCTCATTTATGTCTGACTTGTCAGCTATAAGCTCATGGCTGTGTTTACACAAGGTTTTTACTCACTTGGCTGTTAGGCAAATATTGAAAGAAGTAAAAGTGGTAACGTTGCAAAAAGTGTATTATGTAAGTCTGCTAAACCACAAATTTATCCAGCTATCCATTTAGATTTTTCTTATAAAAGTGTCTTTGAATCAGCAGTTGAAATTGTTTTGGAAAATTCTGATATTAGAATTGGACATGTTGTTTAGGCAGTAGTAACATTATTTTGAAACAATGCCAGTATCTATGGTAACATCCGAAATAAACATAAAAAAATACTATTTAAACAATTTACAGTTCAAATAATGCCCAATTTGATATAATAATAATAATAATAATAATAATTATTATTATTATTATTATTATTATTAATATTTTTTTAATGATAAAATGCAAAAATGTCACCAATGTCTATGGTAACATCTTAAATTGTAGCTAATGACTAAAAAACTACGACTACTTAAATTATAACTACTTAAAAAGCTGTACAGTTCAAATAAAGTTTTGACAAAATTAAAAAGCAGCTAATACTTATAATAGTACTTAAGTAGTATGAACAAGAACTGAACTTAAAGGTATAATGCACTCCAAAATGACAATTCTGTCATAATTTATTCACCCTCATGTTATTCTAAATCCGTTTGCCCAATAAAAAGCATCATACAAGTAATTTGATATGTTCTGTGAATAAATACTATTACTTTACTTCTAGATGTGCAATATATGGTGATTTTTTTCATTTTATTTTTTTGGCAAAGTGATGGGTCTAAAAAAGCAGCTCAGACATTCTATGAAATGTCTTCTTTTGTGTTCTACAGAAGAAATGAAGTCATTCAGGTTTGGAACAGTGTGAGGGTATGACAGACTTTTAAATTTTTTCTGTTTTACACTGTCATTTATTAGCTGATGTAAAGGATTGGTCTCGCTAAACCAGCTTTTACACAATAAAAACTCTCTAAAGTCCAAACAGGGCCAGAGGACAAACAGGGCATCCACTACAGCAGAGAAAAGTTAGGTCCACATTTTAAGATAACTTTGGTATTTTGGCTGCTACATGTACAGAAGTTCTGCACACACAGTGGCGATGCAAAGTCTTTGAAAAGCTGGTTACGGTTAAATGTGATGACTCTATTTTAGACTTAGCTTGATTGTCCAGAAAAAGAGCAACTAATGGAGGGAATATGTTTATTGACTGTAGGCGATCTCTGATTGCAGTAATCAGCATGTGTTCTGACACGTATTAAATGCATCAGACAATCAAATCTACGAAACCTGTTAACTGAAAGGTGCACTCATTCTTTTTTATTAAACATCCATATTACTTTTAAACGGGAAAAAAACATGGCTGAATATAATCATGGCTGATTGCACATAGCACATTTCTACAATGGTACAAGTACACTTTGGATATGCAGAAATTTGGGTTGTCGATTTAACATATTAATTTAGTGATTATAAATAAACATCTGAACTTGAAAAAAATAATGCATTTGAATGAAAAAATTAATATTGAGCAAGGTGGCATAAAATAAATGCAGCAAAACTCACTCATAGGAAGGAGCTACTCAGAAAAATTATTAAGTCTTTCCAAGAAATGTCAAAGATTTAAATTCTGTGGCAATATCAAGTTGAAAGGTTTAATAGACAATCTGATCAATTTTCCAAGAGTGTTTAAATTCAGCACGTTTGATCAATACACAGATTTTAAGTTTGGGGTTGGTAATATTTTGTAAATGTTTTTGAAAGATGTCTCTTATGCTCACCAAGGCTGCATTTATTTATTTATTTATTTATGTATATATAAACCAGCAGAGCAACTACTGTGCAAATGTTATAGAAGTTATAACAATTCACAATATTAGTGCTTTTACTGTATTTTTGATCAAATAAATGCCGCCTTGGTGAGACTCCTTTCAAAACATAAAATCTCACCAACCCTAACTTTTGAAGAGTATATACACATTTATGTATGCAATTGTTCATTATTAAACTGATTACTTAATCAGTATATCAATTAATTTAGTTGCATTTTAAATCAATCGACTGTCCTAATAAAAAATGTTTGCATACAGTATATGTTACAGCAACCACATCCGAGTGCACTGTAATCGAGTGCAAAACAGCCAAACAGATGTCCAATCAGTTCCTGGTTTTGTTCAGATTTAGCAGCATGACTTGTTTCCTGTGCTGGTGTCATGGGCCCTGCTCTGTGATTTATCCCTGTTGTTTAGGTGTCATTACCCTGCGGCTGCGGCTGTCTCGCTGGGCCTGAGTGAGTGTGATTAACAGTCTGCTGACTGGATCTCTGACCAGTGGCAGAGCTGGAGGAAAACAGCAAGTTTTACATTCACCAATTGATGACTGCTGTCGAGAGCACTCTGCTTTCTCACTTGAAACGGTATTGACAAACGGACGGGCTGCGCTCTCCCTAAGAGTGGCACGTCAATCTCTCGCGGCCAGTCAGTCTGCTTTGTTAAATAATCTGCTGGCGTACGCTTGGCCTCGTGTTATGGCTGATGCTGAATGTGACGATTGTCATACCTGCCGGGGAAGCCTTTGTGATATCAGGTATTTCAAAACGCAGCTTGAAATACAGTCGAAGGATTTATAGTCTTGATGTGGAAAAAGGAAATTAGCTGCCCACTCTCTCAATGCTGAGCAAATATTTGCAACCTGACCTGAAGCTGGTGTCTTTGGTAGGTGTAATCAGCTATGATGAATTTTATTTGCTAAGTGAGCAGGGACACCAGAACACAATGTACAACATGAGGAAATATGGGCTATCTTCATGATGTACCAATTCAGGGTGAGGGCCATTGATTCAACTATCAGCACATTTGAGGTGTGAGAGTATAGGTGAGAATGATGTGCATTTGAGAACAAGAAAGAAATTTCTTGACCTGACAGTATGATCACTTTTATAACAGTTACAACAGCTATGCCACTTAATATTTTTGTGGAAACCATGATACGTTTTTACTGTATTTTATTTAAAATGATGAAATATTATAACAATTTAAAAAGATTTTCTATTCAAATATATTTTACAGTTTAATTAATTAATTTAATTAATTTAATTTATTCCTGTGATGCAAAGCTGAATTTTCACTTGATTCTTGATTTGTTCCTCAAGAAACATTTCTAATAATAATAATCTTACTGACCCTAAACTTTGACCTGCAGACTAGGTTAAAAAAAGTATATAATATAATATAATATAATATAATATAATATAATATAATATAATATAATATAATATAATATAATATAATATAATATAATATAATATAATATAATATAATATAATATAATATAATATAATATAATATATACATTTTATTTTTTGAAAAAGATTCGAGAATTTTTCACATTTGTCTGATATGTGATTTAAAAATGTATAACAGTCTAGTAAAGGTTAATAATTCAGTCATTTAAAATGCAGCTTTTTTCGCGTTTATGCTTGGGTTGCATCTGTATTACAATACTGATAAGCCTTACAAATGGCTGATATTAAAATTCTTTGAAAAACTAAAATCAAAATTAAATTTAGGCACCACAACATTATAAATGTACAGTCTGATCAATAGATAGCCATTTTGAAAAATCTCTAGGTTGATAATCAATCAGGAATCGTATCGGCCAGCAATTTAGAGTGATTTGTGTTTAACTCTGAAGCCATGTTGGTAAAATTACTTAACCCCTTAACTGTCACAGTTTTGAACATAGGCATTAAAGTGCACTATCCAAACTTAAATTTTTATAATTCATGAATGAAAACATTTTGTAACATGATTTTGATGTACCATTTCCATGGTAATGCAATGTCTGATTTTAAAATGGGTTTCAATGGATGAATTTTTTCAACTGATATATAATTTCTTATAAATTAAGGAAAAGGCAACTAAGAAGACTTTCTGTGAAAGGTCAGAACTCCTGTTATGATGTAGATTTTCCATGTGCACTCTTGTCATAAATGAATCTATTACTTTTCCTACATAATTTAACAAAAAAAATGGTAAAATATCTACACTGTAAAAAAAAAAAAAAAAAAGTTGAGCCAACTTAAAATTTTAAGGAAACCATCTTCAGCAGATTTTTGAGTTCTCAACTTGTTATTTTAAATTTATACAACAAAAATTTGAGACAACTCAAAAATCTCCCACAAAAATAAGTTGGGCAAACTCAAAAATCTGCTGAAGCTGGTTGGCTCAACTTTTTTATTTTTTATTTTTTTTTTACAGTGTATTTAGGAGTCTTACACCTTTCCAACGATACATAGTTTGTCATGATTAGATTAGGATTTAATTGTAAAATAGTGAAGTAAACTTAGGTGTCCCACAAAGGGGACGGGTGACAGTTAAGACGTTTTAAATATCTGTAAATATCTTTAAGGACCTCCTTAATAAAGGGTACATTCAAATAATTACACTTATCATCGTGTTCATCTAAATTCTGCTCTTCTTGAATCAGGATCCTAAAATAGCATCCAGCTGGTGTCACACTTGAAATACCACGTTCCTAAAGTGAGTAAGGCAGTTACTTGGATGTGTTTACTGGGGTAATAAATGTTATCATCTAGACACCATCTTTTCAACACGCAGCTCTGCAAATGACCCGTTTGCCCCATCGTGACACACAATAACAATGACGCCAAGTGAAGCCACAGTTTCTATTTGTTCTTTCAACCTCAACCACATTTTTCAACTGAAATTTACAACCCAACCCAGTTCAGCAGCACTTGCTCGTCAAACACACCCACCGGCACAGGATTCCTGACCCCCTCCTTCTTCCCACTCATACTTTTAAAGCTAATCGTGGCGGCGATGGCTGTAAATTTCACATTGTACAATGTGAGGCATGTGTCTGTATTGCTGTGATGTCGTCAGACTCCAGCTGCCGTGGAGTCTTGAAAGAGACGCTGACCTTCCAACACCAAAGTCTTCAGGATACACAAGGCCCCAGACTGACACCATCTGCTTCACGGGAGACACTTTTTAACACAGGAGTATCCTCGGCAGTTCAGCGCTAATACACCTGATACTAAAGAGTGCACCGAACTGATATACATTTGTTTCCTATCAATCAGTGTTAGTTCATTCATTTGTTTATTTTATTTATTTATGTATTTATATTAAGTGTTATAATTGAGATGTCATTATAGTTTTTATTAATAATTAGTTAGATTTTATTTTCATAAATTCTATTTTAATTTTTTATTTTAAGGCGTTAGTAATTTTGTTGTGTCATTGTCTTTGTGTGTGTGTGTGTGTGTGTGTGTGTGTGCTTTTTGTCATTATTATTATTATTTTTTAATTCAGCTTTACTTATTTACATCAAGTTAAAGTAAATGAAAAATGATGCCTTGGCAAGTAGCATACACAAAAGTTTTTTATGTTTTATTTCAGTTAAAGTTTTATGATTTTAGTTTTAGTTAACTATAATAACCCTGCTGTCAATGGAGAAATATGGTACAGTGAAAGCCTTACATTCATTTATCATGTATAGTTTGTCAGCTGGCCATATAATGAAGTGGCACATGCTTTGCTATATAAATCGCATGCTAAATTGTCATAAAGTATACAATATATATATATATATATATATATATATATATATATATATATATATATTTTTTTTTTTTTTTTTTTTTTTTTTTTTTTTTTTTAATAAATGTACTAAATTATTTTTAAAAACTTAATAAAAATTTGTTCTAGGCAGCATATTTCTGGCAAACCCAAGTGTCCCAGTCTCTGTCCACAGTGATTTTCACATTTTGTTGCTTTAATGAAGGAATATACTATAATATACAAATGACAGAATAAACAAACAAAAAAAAAAACAGCAACAACAGTAATTTACATTAGTGAGTAATTAGTGATTCATTTTTAAAAGTTGTTGTAAGCAGTGTATTATGTTGTCCTTCCTTAAAGTTACCAGCCAACTGGCTGCTACAATAGATTTATTTACTTGCTAAACCAATTTTAACTCTCATTTGACATTGATGGATGTTAATTTTGGATTCTTAATACAGCTATCTATTAGACAGCAGAGACATCCGAATCATATTCGCTGTCTCCAAGACAATCAGCGTGAACATCTACAGCATCAATTTCTGGAAACCTTTATTGGACTCGAAGCTCTGGGATTTTATTTTCTCTGATGATCTATGATGAGTGTTGAATGTACAATTAAAACTACAACCACCGTGGTCGTTATCCAATACAATGATGTGATGTGTCATGCCAGAAGATCCAATACTAATTTCAGAGAAAGGCACTCTCCAAATAAACCTAATTTACCTCTGAACAGTTTTATTGACCCCATATATATCCTTTATATCCTTGGTAGTTCTTAATGTAAATGGTGAGGGAATTTCCTCAGGAGCAATTTATATGTAGTAAATAATTAATTCAGCTTTATAAATAGACTTGGGTACTTTGGATAGTCATGAATGTATACAGTTTAAGAAGTAACAATGTTTTTGTTTTATGTTTTAATTATTTAGTTGGCTTCATCAATCCCTCTTGTTCCTATGTGAGAATATCTCTCCAGTTCATCTGCACGCATTTGCATCTGCTGTGCAAAATAAGGCATATTTATATTCCATATGCATGTGTTTAGATAATGTTCGAATTCTGGCCAGCAGCACTGAAAGATTCCAAAATAAAAATCTCATTAGAGTAATAGACCTGAAAATGCTCCATTAAAAGGTAATTATGTTTGCTTGATGAGAGCAGTAAATTAGTAGAAAAAGAAACAGTTGTCAAGATCTGAAACAATAACCAAATAGTGAATACAGTTTTTAGCATGAAAAATGATCTATCCAACTAATGGCCAGTGATTCACCAGCACCAGAGTTTTTTGCCATCTTTGGGCGACAATTCTTCTACCTAATTAAGTTTCTAATCATCAACACCGATAAGAACTTGATTGATTTACTAACTTTGTTTGATCCCTCACAAAATGCACCATGAAAACACTTAATGTTCCAAAGGTCAATAAGTCATTATTACAAAAATAAATTCCAAATTGGGTGATCAGTACCTCAACATTGAATTAATGTACAATTTGCTTAGTAACAAAAACATTGCAATAAAATTACAGTAATATTGATGATATTGACAGCACTATTTGCGTTCATATGAAACAAGAAAGAGTACGTTGGCGGGGTGATACAAAAATAACGTGCTAATTTCAGCTTCCTGTGTTGACGGACTGTTAAACAATGGCAAATATTTGAAAATACTTGACCTCCAAATGCCAAATCAGAGTCAAGTATTCTAGAGAGGCATGTAATATGTGATCCTGTCACATATTACAACCCGATTTCCGGAAATGTTGGGACGTTTTTTTTTTTTTTTTTTGAATAAAATGAAAACTAAAAGACTTTCAAATAACATGAGCCAATATTTTATTCACAGTAGAACATAGAGAACATAACAAGTGTTTAAACTGAGAAATTTTACACTTTTATCCACTAAATGAGCTCATTTCAAATTTGATGCCTGCTACAGGTCTCCAAAAAGTTGACACTGGGGCAACAAAGGGCTGAAAAAGCAAGGAATTTTTAAAAGATTCAGCTGGGAGAACATCTAGCCACTGATAAGTTAATTGACATCAGGTCTGTAACATGATTAGCTATAAAAGGGATGCCTTAGAGAGATAGAGTCTCTCAGAAGTAAAGATGGGCAGAGGCTCTCCAATCTGTGAAAGAGTGCGTAAAAAGATTGTGGAATCCTTTAAAAACAACGTTCCTCAATGTCAAATTGCAAAGGCTTTGCAAATCTCATCATCTACAGTGCATAACATCATAAAATCTTCAGAGAAACTGGAGAAATCTCTGTGCGTAAAGGACAAGGCCGAAGACCTTGGATGCCTGTGGTCTTCGGGCCCTCAGATGACACTGCAACACTCATCAGCATGATTCTGTCATTGACATTACTAAATGGGCCCAGGAATACTTCCAGAAACTACTGTCGGTAAACACAAACCGCTGTGCCATCTGCAGATGCCAACTAAAGCTTTATCATGCAAAAAGGAAGCCATATGTGAACATGGTCCAGAAGCGCCATCGTGTCCTGTGGGCCAAGGCTCATTTAAAATGGACTGTTTCAAAGTGGAAAAGTGTTCTATGGTCAGACGAGTCCAAATTTGACATTCTTGTTGGAAATCACGGATACCATGTCCTCCAGGCTAAAGAAAAAGGAGACTTTCCAGCGTGTTATCAGCGTTCAGTTCAAAAGCCAGCATCTCTGATGGTATGGGGGTGCATAAGTGCATATGGTATGGGCAGCTTGCATGTTTTGGAAGGCACTATGAATGCTGAAAGGTATATAAAGGTTTTAGAGCAACATATGCTCCCCTCCAGATGACGTCTACTTCAGGGAAGGCCTTGTGTATTTCAGCAGGACAATGCAAAACCACATACCGCAGCTATTACAACAGCATGGCTTCGTCGTAGAAGAGTCCGGGTGCTGAACTGGCCTACCTGCAGTCCAGATCTTTCACCTATAGGACATTTGATGCATCATTAAACAAAAAATACGTCAAAGATGACCATGAACTCTTCAGCAGCTGGAAACCTGTATCAGGCAAGAATGGGACCAAATTCCAACACCAAAACTCCAGAAACTCATAACCTCGATGCCCAGATGTCTTCAAACTGTTTTGAAAAGAAGAGGAGATGCTACACCAAGGTAAACATGCCCCCATCCCAACTATTTTGAGACCTATAGCAGGCATCAAATTTGAAATGAATTCATTTTGTGCATAAAATTGTAAAATTTCTCAGTTTAAACATATGTTATGTTACCTATGTTCTATTGTGAATATAATATTGGCTCATGTGATTTGAAAGTCTTTTAGTTTTCATTTTATTCAAATTTTTAAAAAACGCCCCAACATTTCCAGAATTCGGGTTGTATTTCATACCTTGTTATCCAGGTGAAAATACCCAATATTAGTTTGTGTTATTATTGTCTTTCTGATCCTAAGAGTTAACAACTGATTGCATATCTACAGTATCTACATGGGCTCAGTGACTGACACATTGTTTCAGTGAGCTCTGAACATTTCATTTAGCTCTTCTTTAACCTGTCCTTTGGAGTGTACCTCTGTTTTTGTCATTAGAGCCATAATTTCATGCAACATTAGGTGTGTAATTATGTGTTAAATAACAAGGGTGAACAGAGATCATATTGCTAATGAATGCAACATTGTTAATGAGACACAATGAACGCAAAAGCAGTTACATGCATCTAAGTGGGATATCCTATACTCTGAGTCCACAAACATCTTAAAAAAGATTGAGAAATAAGTCATTGAAATGTGTTTTGATTAGGGTGCGTAATGCGACTCGAACATGCGTTTTTTGTTTAGATGTAAACATTGATGAAAATGTTTGCTATAAATAGAGGAAAGCAATTGAATGCAGTGGACTAAACTCTGTTTGTAGTTCTCAGGTGGTTTTGCACTGAGACACCTGGGCTTTATCCAGACAGTTGGGATGTGAAAGAGCAATAATTATTTATCATTTTCATGTGTCAGGCCTCCAGAAGGCAACATTAGCATGTCATTTAGCTGAAGACAGAGGAGCAGCCCACCCTGGAACAACACATTCCCATGTTGCTCTGCCATGCTAAATGGCTTGAAAAGCATGACTAAAACAGAATCTATTCAAAGTTCAGAATATTTCATTATCTCCTGACATACTAAACTTCCTGCAGCTTAGTATTTTTTAGACAGCGTTGAGGAAGCTACTGTGGCTTGACAAACTGAAGTATTTAGCTACAACACACTAATAAAAACAATAATGCAACTTGTTACAGTTAAGTTGCATTTGTTTACATTATTTTACTACATTAGTTAACACGAAATAACAAATAAACATATTTGTAAAGCATTTATTAATCTCAGTTATTATTATTATTAATTGCAACATTTACTAAATTATTAAATTATTCAAAATGATTAAAATCTAATGTTTTATCTGCTAATAGTAATTAATGGACCTGAACAAACATGAACAACATGAACTAACATAAACAATTGTACTTTAAGATGAATAAATACTGTGTATGTATTGGAAATGTATCGGTCATTGTAAGTTAATATAATTTAATGCATGCATTCATTGACTAATGAACCTTACTGTAAAGTGTTATATAATTCAGTATCTATAAGTTAGTGTTAAAAAATGTTTAAAGATTTTGCTATAAAAAGACATGTTGCAAAGGCAGCTGAATCAGTGATTCATTTTCTGAATGTACTAATTCATTAGCAGACCCATTAACGAATAACTACTACTAAAAATAAGAATTTGTGTAAACTAAATATAACAAATGAAAAAAAAATGCTGCCAAGGTACCTGAATCAGTGATTTGTTAGCAAGTCAACTAATAAATAACTACTAAAAAGAGAATAATTAATGCAAAATGAAATGAGATGAAAACAGTAAAAAAAAAAATTGCAGTGTTTAACTAGTTTGTTTAACAAAACAAATTAAGCATGCCAATAAATACAACACAAATACATTTAAACAGTTGAAACTATCAATAATTATCAGTATGTGACTATATATTATGTTACAAAAAAGATATCTAAAATGTAGCATAGGCACTTCAGGAAATTAGGAAATCATTTTCTGAGCAAACTGAAAGTAGCTTTTGGAACTTTTGGACTTTGGAAGTAGCTTGTGACTGGGAAAAAAGCAAAACAAAACAACTTTTTTAAAAAATAGCTAAACTATTGTTGCACCACTAGGAGGGGAAAAAACTGTTTTTCATGATTTTATTCCCACCAAGCTAATGTGGAGTATGAACAATGGCTCATAAATCACTGCAGTGACAATATGGGTTTAGTAAATCCCGTCATGCGCAGCTACACTGGATGCAGCTGTTTTGGGTGAGCGCCAGATGTCTGTGTTTTTTTGTGACAAAAAAGGCCCCTGTAAGGCGTTACTTACCCAGCTAAGGTGAC